>JAHBCN010003075.1:0-80212 GCA_019359885.1 Listronotus oregonensis | reverse complement strand
AAGTGCTAAAAAATATGTTTTCATCCGCGTATTGTTATATTGTTATATATACCATAACGGATAATAAAAGGCTGGGTAACTTAAATATCTCTTCTCGTTTAGAACACACTATAAACTGTAGATTTGTAGTCACATTTACAAACAGGTAATAAGGAATTATTAAAGAACTAGATGAAAAGCCTGTCTCCGCCAGGCGAAAACAATTTAAACCTTTCCCCGTAAGACGCCTTCCGTCCTAACGGAAAAAAAAACATTTTTTTGCCCCTTTTTTTGCCCGGGGGCGAAATTAAAAAAACGGGCTTCGTTAGGTTCTAGCCACTGCTAAAAACTCCCCTCCCCAAATTTCATGATTTTGGGTAAGCCATAATTTTAAAATTTTGGACTTTAAATAAATATATATCCCCTACATAAAAATTTTTTTAACAAACAAAAATTTTTAAAAGGGGTGCGATTTATGCCCATAAAACCCGATTTTTTTTCCCCATTTTTTTTTTGACGATCGTTTTATTATAAGATGGTAAAAATCTTAATTTTTTTAAAATTATTTTCGGGTGTATTTAGGTTTTAAGCAACCAATCCAATATAGATGCATGTTCTAATGATTGCTATTGGAAATACAATAGGTTAAAAATAGTTTATTTTAAGTATTTTGAGTTGCCTATAAATTAAACCATTTATTAATAAAAATCATGCATTATCGAAAGTTATTAATAAATGATTTTGTATACGGTAATAATGTTTATAAATACACTATCCCCGAAAAATGTATTTATTTCCCTTATTATATTAAAATGTTTTAAAACATAAAAATAAATTTGAAGTAAGGAGTTACTAAGTAATGTTTTTAAATTGTATTGTAGGTGTAAAAACCCTTGTTTATATATTTTAAAATATTTGCTTTTACATATGGAAGGTTTTTTATAATAAAAAAATGATAGAAATAGAAAAATAATTAAAAGCAATAATTTCTATGTAAAAGTCTCCATAAAGTTCTTCTTACTCTATCTCTTGTAAAAAGAGGGTTAAAGGAGAATAAAAAAAAAACACTGCACGCTGCAGCTTAGTGCTGAAACATACATTGCGTTTTAGGGGGGCCCTTTTTAACGGGCCCTGTTTGGCGGGATGAAAGCGCTTTCCCAAAAAATCCCCCTTTAAAACGCTGTAACGGGAGTCACTGTTCGGCCCGTTCTATGCAGAGAAATAAGTGGTAGGTCATTTAAAAATTTTAAAAAATTTTTGGGAAATTTTTTTTTTTTGAACTGCTGGTTTACTCAACAAACCGGTGAATAGAAGATTTTGGGGGCCCCCCGTCCACCCCCCCCTGTAGCCCCAAAAAAGTAAAAGATTTTCACATTTTATAAAAAAATTCAAAAATATGAAACTAAAAATTTTTTGAATACTATAGGATGTTTATTAACTATTTTGATGAACTTTTTTTTTTTTTTTTTTTTACCCCCAAATTTTCCAAAAAAGGGGGACAATTTTTTAAAAAAAATTTAAAAAGGGGTTTTTGGGAACCCCCAAAAAAATTTAAAAAACCCTTCTTTTTTAAGGGGAAAAAAAAATTAAACAAATTTTGAAAGTTTTTTTTTTTAAAAAAAAGGGGGGGAAAATATTTTTGTTTTGGAAAACTTTAATAAACCTAAATTTTCAAAAACCCCTTTTCCAAAAAAAAAAAGGGTTTTTTTTAAATTTTAAAAAGTTTCCTTTTTTGGAAAAAAATTTAAAACGGCATTTAAAATTTTTTTTTATTCCCGGGTTTCTCTAGTAACTCAGGTTGCGTTTTTTAAACCACAGATTTTAGGTGACCCCAAAAAGAAGTCAAAAGGGGGTTTGGTCCGGGGATCTGGTGGCCATTCAACAGGGCCTTTTCTTCCCCAAAAAACTGGTTGGGGGGAAAGATCATCCAACCATTGCCCAACGGGGAAAAAATGGGGGGTGCTCCATCGTGTTGGAAATGTAGTAAGCGTTTCCCAATAAAAATAAATTTCCGTTTGTCCCCTGTTTTCTAATTCCCCACTATTAGTGTTTCGATAGACCCCGTAGCATTTTTAGCATACATGTCCCCCTTTAAATTTCCTTTTAAATATTTGGGGGCCCTAAAACCCTCTCCCAATTACCAGCCCAAACATTAATTTTCTGGGGGGACTGGGTATGCCCTTCTCTAAAAAATGTGGGTTCTCGTTATCCCAGTAAGAAGTTTTGTTTTTTTAAATGTTTTAAAAAAAAGGTACACTCTCACTGAACAAAATTTTTAACTAGTTGGGTTCTCCTAATTTATCTGTCATTATTTAAAAAACTGGTTCTTCTTGGGCTCTCACAAGTTCTTGCAATCTGCAGTTTTAAGGATAAAACTTTGAAATTTAATACCTTTCTTATTGATTCACGAGATAACCGGTACAGCCGCTTGCGGTTGAACTTCAAATAAGTTTAATTTCCTCTTGTTATGTCTCGGTTTTTCTTTTTATTCCCAGAACCAGTTTCCAAATTTGGTTCTAATTGGGAAATATTCCATTTTGGCCTGGATGCCTTTCGTTAAAACGTTGAGCTGTCCTTAAGAAACATTTATCCTGGGAACCATAAATGAAAATAATGTCTACACGTTCGGCTGTGCTGTACACCATTGTTAAAGATAAGAAGTGCCTTCTTTTTTTTTTAAACTGAACCGAAAGTCAACTGTTTTTAAAATAAAAAGTACAAGTTCCCTTTTAAAGTAAATTTTGTGATAATAAAATGCTATTTATAAAAAACCCGTTTTTTCGGCAAAAAAAATCATAGCAACTAAACCAATTCAAAATACCTGTGGGCTTGACAGTATATCAGTAGTAATTTTTTTTGTTAATTTAATTAAATAATAATAAACAATTTCAAAATTTTGTTTTATTTATTGTTTTCCTTGATAAACAGAGAAGAATTTTCTGAAATGTAGCTTTCATTTTATCTTTGGGAAAACCCCGTTAAAAATGTAAAATCACGGGGACCCCCTTTAATTTAAGGGGTTCTGGAAAATCTATCTCACCCTGTCCAAGGGGCTGTGAAATGGTGGAATAATATGCTTGTTTTTTTCCCCCCCCTTAAAATTTTATTAGAAACTTTTAAAAAAGGGGTTTTTTTTTCATTTTTTCTTTTTCCAAAAATTGCCTTTTTTAATTTTTTTAAAATTGTAATTTTATAACAAAAAGAAGAAACTTTTTTTTTTAAAAAAGAAAATTGACAATTACGCAATTTTAAAAAAAAAAAATTTATTTTGTCATAAATACATTTTAGATACTAAAAAATGAAACATAAGGCGAGGGGGGCAGTTTTTTTTGTACGTGTTTTTATACATATTGGTAGAATAGGTCGAAAAAAAATCTTCTGAAATTACAGTTCCCGAGGTGACCTGAGGGTTTAAAAATGTTTCCCCCCCACGACATGCCAAAAATGCGATTTTTTTTTCCTTTAAAATTGCACTGAATCTTATTTAAAAGGGGTGATTTTTTACACATTGAAAAAAATTTATCCGTGTCAAACATCATAAATTAAAAAAACCGGATCAAAACAAACGCATAAAAAGTTTTTTTAAACTCACAGTGTTGTTGTCAACTTGTTTTCTTTCCGGTCTTTTGCCCCCCCGTTTGACCGCAGTTTGGGGAAAATGTGGGTTTCGTCTTAACCGCATAAATTATCCGATTAAAAATTTTGGGGTTTTCTCCCCCCAAAAGGGGCCCGAAAAACCCCCCCCCAAAAAGAAATGTATGTTTCAGCACTTACAGTCCAGATAACCTGGCAAAAATTTCTGAAACATACTTTTCGTTTTTGGGGGCCCTTTTGGGTCCTTTTTTGGGGGGTAAAAACCTATATTTTTTTGGAAAATATCTGGGTTAAGCCCCGCCACGGGCGGCCAAAAGCTGCGGTCAAAAACAAAATGGACGCCGGGGAACAACGACAATTTTTACAACAACACGGTAATTTTGGAAAGTTCATATAGTGCGTTTTTTTTGACCCCGGGTTTTTTAAAAATTTTGATGTTTGGTTCATTCATTTCATGATTCAATGTGTACAAGATCATCCCTCAATAAAAAATTCGAGATCGAATTTAAGGGGGAAAAAATTGGCTGCCCCGGGGGAAAACACCTGGTACCATCAAGTCCCCCAAAGAATTTAAAAATTTTTTTTCCCAAATTTTTTAAATTTTTTAAAAAAAAGAAAAAAAAAAGCTCCATGTCATGTTTGTTTTTTTAAAAATTTTTTTTTACAAAATAAATGTTAATTGTCAATCTTTCTTCTGGTGAAATTGGATTTCTCCAGTAAGTTTCCTGCTTAGTTATATGTGGACGTACAGTATTTAAAAGTTCATTATGTTACAGCGTTCTAACGGGAGATGTGTGGCCGCCGCCAAACAGGACCCATTTAAACGCTTCCGCTAAAACGCAATGTATGTTTCAGCACTAACAAATGGAGTAAGTGGGACAGTAGAGGGATTCATAAGAATGGTACTACGTGTAGCCCTATTAGGAGCCGCTAAATGAGGAATTTAATTGGCTTTAAATGAGGCTAACGAAAAACCTATAAATAAGCAATAGCTTGTCTGTAAAAAGAAAGCTTTTTCGTAATATTGAGCACGAAAAAGCTCAGGAGGCTGCGCCGCCTCCGGTCGCAAATCAATACGGCTCTCAGGGAGGAAGAAAGAGTGCTAAGAGTGGCGGAGGCATTCTCCACTTGTACTTTAGTTGCTGATTTGGGTAGTGAAATGTAGTTATAACCCAAATAAGACCCTAAATATGTATTTATACAACGCCAAATATTTGTTTCGTATAACTTAAGACATCACCGCTAAAAACGCATTATTATATTTTTTTAATAATGGAAATAAAGCAGGTAACAAATAAACCCTACGAAATATTTCAAAAATTTTATTAATTTCTGATTTACCGATAATTGTATGTTTTTTTTTCTCATGGTGCATAAAAGTTAGATATTTGGAACCTTAAGAAAAGAGTAAAACGGATGTGTATAAAAGTTTTTTTTTAATATTATTTAAAAATATTTTAATTTATATATAAGTTGCAGTATAGAAATAATACGGTTTTAAGTGGTTTCTTGGGTATAGGTTTTTTGTCATTTGTTATTTAAGGAAACACGTTATTTTAACGTTTCGCCCATTATATTGGGCTTTTAAAAAAAAACATTTATTTTTGATTATCAACCTAAAAATAAAACAAAGTTAACCATCGATTTTACATATACATTAAAAAAACAACCAACAAAAACATACAAGACTGAGGATATGAGGATGATGATTATAATATCAGCAACCTCAGCCACATATATCACAATCTAATTTGTTAACCAGTAGGGCTGGCAACAACGGTAAGTCCAAAAATATGGCGGAAGGTGAACGGGAGATATCGGTGAAATACTTAATGTTTCGTCGAATGTCTCCTCCTTTTAAAAACATGTTGTTATTCTTTGATACTGCAGTGTAAAGATCAACATTTAGTAAAAAAAATATTAGAAAGGTATCAGAGGGTGTTGTTAAAAACATAAATATCATCTTGCCTAATCTCTCCCTTGCTTAGTCTTGTTTTTGTATTTTTTTTGCAGTTAGTTAACTATAAAAGTAGAAACTGAAGAAACGTTATAATTTTAAAAATTAAAGTACTTGTCTTAAAAGTTTTAAAAATATTTAAATATTAAGGAAAATGCAAAAAAACCTAATTAATCGTAAATTAGTTTATTTTACCTATAAAATCCAAAGGGACATTTTTAATCCTCTTGTGGCATGCGACAACAGTTATCCATTTGTTTCGGAAATATATAGCTCTTAAATAATCCAACAACATTAGCGCCCTATACTGCAACCCTTAGGCATCTGCCGGCTACTTTATTTCAGTGGGTCCACAGAGATTTACTTCCCTAATTCACAACTGATGACGCGTCACCCATGAAAAACACTTTTACTGTCTTCTATCAGTGTATCAATATCTGTCTTTATAGTTTATATCAGATGATAAGTTAAGGGGACTTTATTAAAATACGCCTAGGTACAAGTTAATATTAATTTCTGACAGATAAAGGGTAAATGTTTTATTTTATTTTACTCTTTTGTAGAAGGCACGCTTTTAATTGTCTTCTCATATTTACTTCATTAATAAGAAGGCCTAGTAATCGTAAAAAAGGTATTTTTTTATTTTGTGTTTCTCGTTATTTTAGTAACACGGAAAACATATTAAAAAAACAAACAAATTTTTCTGTTGATATATGGTCGTCAGGTATATTTTTTGATACAAAGTATCTTGAAAATTTTTAGAATATTATCGTTAAATACAGGTATAATCTAATTTTATTCCGGATAATTAAGTACCCTGATGAAAATGTCCAGAGAAACATGAGGATTGCCAGTTGCTTTTAAATGGCCTTTCGGTTTAGAAATCGCGCGTTCAATAAAAAAAATCCAACTTCTTCCCCTTTGTGATATTTGGTGATTTTTTTCCCTTCCCCTCTTTGGAGCCTCTTGTGATTTATGGACGATCCTCAACGTAACGATACCTATTTAAAGAAATATAATAAATATCCATGAACACACATTTTTAAATCCATTCCATAAATCGGAATATATTTTTATTTGCTTATTAGTCTAGGAGGAATCGGCGCATGAGTACCGAAAGCTATTCCACCTCATTTTTTTATAAGATCCTCTTTAAATTGCTCTACTGATGATATAAATGCATGTTGCCATGGCGCCACCTGGTGCCCTATTGTTTAAACAATTGCTAAGAATTGTTATTTTTTAACCGGACAATTTTTTTCATATTCTTTTAAAACCTCAAATTTGGGTACTTTGGACCCATAAAAAAATTTATATTAAAAAAAATAAAACATAAATATATTTTCTTATTCTTTATATTCTTTATACAATAGTTAATAATATTCTTAATTAAGATTTAAATTCTCTTGTTTATGTGTCTCCTGCATCATTAATTATCCTTTATCTTAAAAACTAGTAAATTTATGAAAATTGTTGTGGAGGGCAATATTATTAATAATTAAATTATCTACAATTTGTTTTTATAAATTTTTTACTGAAATCAATTTTACAAAATTATTAGAGCTTTATTTTACTTGTAAGCGCGCCTAATAAACAATCAAAAAACCTGTATAAACAATTTAAAAAAAATCAAATCTCAATTAAGGATATTATTCACCTGTATAAAGAATAAAAAATATATTTTTTATGTTTTTTTTTAATAGATATTTTTCATGGGTCAAAAGTACCCAAATTTGAGATTTTTCGAACTCTTAAAAATTCATATCTTCAGAAATATTAACTTTATCGTAAAAGTCGTAGGACCTTTTTTATTTATATTTCAATAAAAAATATGAAAAAAATTGTCCGGTTAAAAAATAACAATTTCTTTTAGGTTATTTTTAAAAGTAACGCCGACAAGATGCAGACTTTGTTCTGCAGAACTTGACTGCTCATGTGTAAGGGATGAGCATTGGCAGAATTTTTTCGCGACAGGGAACATGACTGTCTTTTCGTGGCATTAAACTGAACAAGATTTTTGGCGCCCCAATCCAAGATAAGTTTGAGGTCTTGCGAAAGAGATATCTGCATTGACCTGCGCTTGTTTTCCAAATCAGAATTACATGGTGGCTTAAGAAATTGAATACTAGAGTGGAGGGTACTATCGTCACCAAAACTATGGGATTAGTTGTGGAAGAAACAGCGTGGGTGCCAGCACAGAGCCCTGGGGCACTCCAGCATTAATTTGGTAGCAGCTGGAAGAATGACAAACTACAAGAGCAAACCTTAGGTGGAAGACCGTAAGAAGGAAGTTTGTTAAGAAGCCCATCATGCCACACCTGATCAAAAGCTTTGGATACGTCAAGAAATGATCTGGAATTCACCAAGAAACTCAGGGGACTTGTTCCAGTTGTGTGGGACAAAGGAGAGAAGATCTGCTGTAGGTCAACTGTGACGGAATCCATACTGTCTATCATGTAAGATTTAATGTTTTTCCAGATACTTTAAGATTTGAGAATTAATTAATTTTTTCCATTACTTTGCAAACAACAGAAAGAAGATATATAGGTCCATAGTTAGAAGGGAGAGTTTTGGATCCTTTTTTGGGGACAGGTTGCACAAATGCGGCTTTTCAACTCTCCGGGAAAATGCCCGTACCGTAAGAAATTCAAGGCGAGTTAGGATGGGTGCAAGCTCGAAAGCACATTTTTTTAAGACTATTGCTGGTATGCCATCCAGCCCAGACTATTATTTTTAGTATTAAGAGAAGAAAGAATACGCTTGATTTGTTTGACTTTAAAAATTATATCGGACATTTTATGAGAAACAGGGACAACTGTTGGAAGAGGAAGATTAGTAGGAGGATCAAGCGTAGAATTGGCAGCAAATTGTTTGGCAAATAGTTCGGCTTTTTCTTTGGAGGTAAAGACAATTCCATCTTCAGAAATTAGGGGTGAAAAAAAATTTGTGCAAAAGTTTTTACTAATATTTTTGGCAAAAAACCAGAAAGCTTTACTGCCATTTGAGCAAGAGAGAACTTTATCTTTTATCCGATTGTTAAAACGGTCTTTTGCTTCTGAGATGGTCTGATTATACTGATTTCTTGCTTCGATGCTAGCCTGTCCGTTTTCGGGATTAGGGTTTTGGAGAAACTTTGTGTGGCTTGAATTTTTAAAAGTCTGGCTTTGTCACAGGATTTAGAAAACCACGGTTTGTGATTTAAAGTTATGGGGTTCTTTTTAGTGTGGAGAACATAGATATCAATGCCTAGTTGAATTGTTTCGGTAATTAGTTTACATATTTATAAAGGATCGTGAGTAAAAAAGCAGGTAGGATCCCAAGGGTAGCTGGCAAAGAAATCTCTCAGACCATCCCAGTCGGCCAAGTTGTAGTGCCAGACGGTTCGTGGCGGCATGCGTTTAACAATTTCGGTTTAAACAATATGGCACTATGGAAACATCCATTTATATCATTAGTAGGGTATTTTAAAGAGGATCGTTTTAAAAAATTGAGGTGGAATACTTTTCGGTACCCATTCGCCGATTCCTCCCCTCCTAAATTATATATAATTATATTTTAATTTTATTACATTACCTCGCCCTGGTGTGGTAACACAAAAAGAGTAATTTTACAAAGTATCTGAAAAAAAAAATATTTTAATGTTGATGTCTAGATACTGTCGATATTATTTTAAATAAATTCCTCTATGCGCCTAACTTTACTTAAGCACTTTAAACCCCTTTGAAAGATATAAACAGAGAAAATTTTTAAAATAGACTTGGTATGGCGCGTCTGTCTATACTTTGTACCTAATTATTTTGTTGTTAACCCAAAAATTGTTTAAATGACATCCTATTTTACTTCTATAAATAAAAAATAGATCGTTTTCTTTACCACCTTCTACTGATTATTTTTGGAATCAATTTAAAAGCTTCCGGGATATTTTAAACGTTCTAAATCAGATAAAAAAACTTTCATGTTTAAGCTAGTACTTGTAATGACCAGCCAAAAAAGCCCATGAGTAATCACCACTTTTCAATGCCTGAAAAGTAGATAGTAACCAGAATTTAAGTAAACCAGAGCTCTGCTCGTTTAAGACTAGGTTTGAAAAAATTGAATATGATCCAATTTGCAAAGTTTTTAAAATAGATTTAGAAAAACCCTTAGAATATTATATATCGCAAGGTAAAAAAGACAAACGTTTTTTTTCTAAATGACACTATAATAATATATTAATAAAAAAACTAATACAAAAATATAATTAGACACATAAACTTACTTTAGTTTGTTTTATCAGTAAAGTGAACCGTTTTTTAAATATTTACTAAATCATGCAAAAAACTGTAAACTATTATCTCAGGTAATACCAATACCATTTTGGTACTTTTAGAGAGAAAAATAAAGTCAATTTTAGAGTTTTATTTATTTTTGTCACTTTTCTTTACTGTGGTAAAAACTTAAGTTTAAATATTTTTAGAATGCTGCTCTGTAAAATATAAAATAATATAGGCCTCTTATAGACTATTAATAATTAATAGTATAGAAGAGCTTTTTATTATTTAATCACAAAATGGATTTAATACACGCAAGATAATTTATTCTAAAAAAGTAGACTAGCGCCATGTACTCCCTAAAATTATTTGTGTGCTTAATTGCAGTTTTTTTGTTAAGGTGGCGTTTCGCCATGTTAAATCTCCATAAGAACATTACTGTCTTTTAGACCACACGACTCCAAAACTTGGCAAAATAAATAAAGGATCACCTTATATTTACATAAATGAGACATGTATCTTTCACGTAAAGACATAATAATAAAAAACTAAGTTTTAGTGCTTTAAAAACAAGGTTGAAAACCACTTAAAATTGAGTTGAATTTTTCGGTATTTAAAATTAAATTTTTTCGGTATAAGACATTTATTTCGCTTTATAACTCTTTACTGTGATTTATAGACATTTAGTAGTAACCAAGTAACAAAAATAATATGTTTTATTATGCCTTTTTCATATATTTTATGTGGCTCTTTTTACTGTAAATTTTAATTGTTTATCCCATATTCGATGTATTTAGAACGGAGCGGATTAAAGGATAGCTTAATTCAAATAACGTACAGTTCAAAGAAGGACAGAAGACTGCGTGTTACTAGGTGAGAGTAAAACATAGCGACTCATAAGGAATCTGCCCGAAAACAACTTTCCAGAACTTCAGATATTTTTAAATAGATGGCACAATTAAATAAAACGTCGGGGTCGGTAGACAGGTCCGTACTAGTAAGATTTGCCGCTTAATTTAATTTGCGTCATTATTTGTTATTTAACACTTTCAAACAAATACCTTTTAAAGGCAGCCTTGCTGGTCGCCCGTGCGAACAAGTGTGCGAGAGAGAAACAAGATTAGCAGTATAACATCTCTCTCGCTCCACGTGCCTGATTGTCGATAGGGAGAGGGTTACATACCCATCTCCCCAATCTGCACCAATAGCAGGGTCAGTATGTTTTTACTGGCTATACAGGGTGTTGCACGGTTTTCGCTTAAAACAATTAAAACCGTTTCTCTGCATGATCATAACAATATCGGTAAAGAATATTACCATGCATAGAAATATCTATATTTAATTTTTTTAGGTAAAAACTGTGCATCGGACTAAAAAAAATATAAGCAGATTTAATCTCTTAACGTTTTTTAGTCCGACATACCTACGGTTTTCAATTAGAAAAATTAAATCTAGATATTTCTCTAGATATTATTTACCGATATTCTTATTAACAACAAAAAACGATTTCCAGCGGCGTCCGTTATGTACCTGTATCTCCGTAGGGGAGGATCGTAGAAAAAAAGTATGGGAACTTGTAAATTTAATGCTCGGCCGACGGTCAGCGCTGACATCGGTCGAACTTAGCTATATAAATAAAAATATATGCCATACGCGAGTAGCAGTCTATTAGCTTTGCAGTGAAGTTGATCATACAATTTCATTGACATAGCTACGTTTGACTGAGCGCTGGCCCAAGCACTAAAACAAAAAAACATACTTACTCAGTGTATTTCTGTCATTTATTATCTTCACTTAGTGCGCACACTTATTGCTTAACGGTTAGACATATTGTTTCGACCTTCGAGTGTATACCTACAGCACCCTTAAGTAGTATTCCCTTGGCAGTACGAACAAACTTGCGAGAGAGGAAGAAGAATCATAGTATCACCTTTTTCTCTCGCTCCGAGGTGCTATTGGTTGGAACCTCCCCACCAGCTAATCATCACGTTGAAGCGAGAGAGAAAGATTATAGTGTGATTTTTCTTCCTCTATCTCAGTGCGGAACGTCAAGACTGCCTCTAGTAAGTATATGCTTGAGGGTTTCCACACAACTTTTATAAACTTTAATTGGCTTTATTTGTCAACGGTTTTTAGTACAATGGCATCAGCTATTATTATAAGTACGTGTAATTAATGTTCATTACACGAAGCAAATTTTCTAGTCCAAAAATATCAAAAATTCGGATTATTCAGTTAATAAGGCAAACTCTGTTTAAAGCGTAGTTTTACATAATTCCATATAACTCAGTTATTTTAGTATTTAAGTCTGTAATGACAATTAACTTTCGCATTTTTAACATATTTTGGGTAATTAGATTAATATACAAATAAACAATAAAATATAAAAAATTCAGTTTTTTATTTACAAAACACATACCAAAATATTTTCAATTTATTTTACATATATACAGGGTGTCCCACGATCGACAAACTGCGGCGATTTTTTGAAAAGTGGGTTTTGGAAATTTTGAAGATTTACTAACGTCGATGGGGGCAAGTCGACTAAAATATTTTCAGGTTGGTGGCAGTTATACCAAAAGTAGGTGTCAACTTGCTTAATTTAAATAAAACACCCCATACAGGGTGTTCGGCAAATAAGTAGACATACGTAAATCTGCTATGCGGTCCACCCAGATATTTTAACCTGGGCCCTAAATAATTTGTTTTCCCAAAATTTTCAATGTTCCAATTTCTACCTGAAATAACTTTTTGAAAAATAATAAAACTGCCAATATTTTTATTTCATTTTAATCTAAACTAATACTAGAATCATACAAATTTAATAATTGGGGCCCATGACAGCTACAAAGAAAAATACGGGCCCTCAAAACACAAAAAGAGGTAAACAATAAATCTAAGAGCCGACTTTAAATTGCATTAAAAAAGAAAACTAGAAATGATCGGGTATTTCTAATTAGTCAAAAACCTCTTCAATTCATGCCCTTTTGAACAATATGCAATAACCACAATTTGCTTAAAAACAGCAAGAGTTATTTGTCAACTTTATCAAGGTGGGCATTTTTTTCGAATACCTCTTTTTGTGGTTTGAGAACCCGTATTTTCCTTTGTGGCTGTCATGGGCTCCAATCATTGAATTTGTATGATTCTAGTATAAGTCTAGATTAAAATAAAATAAAAATGTTGTCAGTTTTATGATTTTTTAAAAAGTTATTGAGGTTCGAAGTTAGAAAATAAAAAATTAAAAAAAAAATAACAAGAAATTCTTAGGGCCAAGGTCAAAATATGTGAGTGGACCACATAGCAGACGGCCCCACCTATCTCAGATTTATGTATGTCTACTCAGGTGCCGAACACCTTGTATATTATTTCATTTTTAGATTCTACACAAGATTTCAGGCAGATTTCATGCATCATGTCCTCTACCTAAATCTAAACGTTTTTAACATATTTAAGTTATGTACGCAAATTTTTGCTATGAGAAAGCCGTTATTTAATCTGAGTTTGATTTATTGTTAAAAAGAACCTACTTTAATAATTTTTTAAAATATTTTAATAACTTATTATATGTGTTTAAAAAACAAGATTGAAAATGAAATTCAAAAATGGCTAGAAAACTTTACCTATTCCGAAAATGTTTAGTTTTTGGTAAATTACTAGTTTAATATTTTTATATGGCGATTGCTGTTTTGATGTTTAGTTATTTGGTTAGAATATATTACTCTTAGTTGGGTTATGACGGTGACATTTATATAGGGATTGTGTTTTAACGTCATTATAGTTAGCTCCGAGTATTATGGAATCGCCATAAAAATTATTAAAGTGGCAATATATCGAACCCAAAAATTTTCGTACAACCTTACACAAACTTGCAAATATTAGATAAAATATAGATAAAATTATAAAATTCGGGGTTCCCTTAAGAACAAAGATTTTTGGCAATTTTTTAAATTTCATTTTTAATCTTATTTCTTGAACACCCTTTGTATTAAGTTATTAAAATACTGTAAAATCTCCTTAAATTAAGGCATGTAAACATCAGTTTTGATGTAAAAACTTAAATATGTCAAAAACGCTTAGATTTAGGTAGGTATAGCACATGATAATGAAATTTGCCTAAAATCTTGTGTAGGAATCTAAAAATAAAATAATATATAGAAAGTTTTATTTAGAATCCGATAGTTGACACCTACTTTTGGTATAAGTGTCAGCAACTTGAAAATATTTTAGCCGAGTTGTCGCTATCGACGTTAGTAAACCTTTAAATTTTTAAAGCTTGCCTGTCAATCGCTGCAGTTCGTTGTGGGACACCCACAAAACTATTTACTTTAAAGTTTTATTTTTGATATAACAAATTACAAAATGTGTCATCTTTTAAAGCGAACTGAAGCTAATGTTAAAGAGGATTGTTTTATTTTCGTGGATTATGTTTGCTCATAAAACTCTCAGTTTGGATTTCAACTCTCGATAATAATGGTGGTATCTTGAAACAGTGCAACTTATTTAGGTATGTGGATATCCTGGATTATAACCTTTTTTTTTTTTTCATAGTCATTTCAGCACATAAACCTCCTGGCCTTTTAACAGATTCTGTTTTATAACTAGTACTTGGTTGTATATCCTAAAATATCAAAGATGAATAATATTAATATTTACCTATGTCCAGGGTTTTCTGTATATTTTATATAGTTTACTAGCTTTTCGCCCGCGTGGATTAAACGATTTTGGCTTTTCTTGTTCTTATATATTCGATACATGGAAGAATATTCTTAGTCTAGCCTTGTGCCAAATTTTATCTTGATGAGTCAATGATAAAAGAATGAATGAGTGACCTTTCGCTTTTATATATAGATAATTTTTAGAGTTAAAAAACCTAAAATTATTATCATTTTATTTTTTTTTCAAATTAAACTCCCTATAGTTTTTTGATAATTATGATAAATATTGTCTCTAATGACTAGATGCATTTGTTTAATAAAATAAAAAAATAAATAAAAAAATTGTAATTGTATTGTATTAAATTGTTATACATATTTTTCTTTTAGGCACTTTATTCCGCTTTGGTTTATAGAATAACATATTATTTAAATATTAAGTTTTCTAGATAATATAAAACAAATTTAGACTTATAACTACTCAAAAACATCACACACATCTACATGTTTTTAAAGTGTACTCAAGGGCGGATTGGGAAAATTCTTAGGGGGGCGGCATTAGGCAGGATAACCAGGGTTTTGGGGGGTATTCATATTGGAATACCAGGTTACCCACCTGTCTGGCTCCACTTGTAAATTACAAATTACAGTAGGCCTACGTATTATATCAACCACATTATTTTTTACAAATAACTGTTGCCTAACCTCATACAATAGGCAACATAAAAAGTTTTTAATTAATAACTTACTAATTAACATAACAACAGTTATGTTCTTCCATTTTTAACTCGTATGTTTTTTTCCCTTTTTTTTGGATGACGGGGGAGGGGCACAATCGCCCCATTTGCCCCTCTCTGAATCCGCCTTTGAGTCTACTAATAAGCTTTAAATACACAAAAACACTTACCAACACCTACCAATAGTGGTACAGCTGTAAGGTGGCAAACAAGATTTTACTCAACAACCACAGTTATTGTATATCCGGTAAACATTTTTGGAATCAAATCAAAACTAATTAAGCAAGCCTTATGTCATTCTCAACATCTAAAAGAAAATAAAATAATAAGTAAATAATATTTTTTGCATAAATATAATTAAAGAGGTGAAACAGCAATGGTACTTTATACATTTTTATGGCATGAAAAAAGTATTTGTAAGAAATTTTGGATATGAAATAAAAAATTTATTGTAATAGGATCTATGGAGAGAATTTATTCATCATATATCCTATTCACCATGATTACTTTACAATGCTAGTGTATTAACTTATCCCTAACAATTTGTGTCAATTTTTTTATGAAATATAAATAAATATAGGTAAATATATAGAACCAGTCAAGTAAAAACCTTACAAGAGAAAAAAGATATGTACTGGGGCTTTAACAATTATTGCATAATTCTGTGCTAAAGTGAATTAAAATACCTCTATGTCAAACCTAAATATTTTGAAACCAATTATTGGCCAGTTTAAGGGTGGTTTAAGGTCAAACCATAAACTTGAATTTCGTTTGTGCTGCTGTTGCAGTTCCCGTTCGCAAGTTAGACTTGGGCGGTAGTGAAACGGCAACGACAATGAAATGTCAAGTTTAAAAATTGGCTGTTACTTTTGAAAGTGTATCCGCGATGAAATATAATTTAAAAAAATAATGTGAATTAAATTTGTACTTACCTTTTGTCATCTTTGGGTATAAAATACCCTAACCAGGCCTAAACTCTTTGAGTCATTTTAGTTTTGTATTTCCTTTTAACCACTTTTACATCGTGTTTTAATGTCTTTACAGTTCATAAGAACACAAAACGTAACAACAAAATACACCAATTACATTACAAAAATATTTACACCTTTAACTAAACAAAGCATGTTTGAAATATAAACAAAACTGTCTTTATTCGGAATGGCCATTTGAAATCCAGAACACCAACTGATAATATGAATTGTTATCCTATATTTTAATAGGTACATTCGATTCTTAAGAGCCAGGTATTGCATACTCTTTGTCATTCCATAATGTAAACAAAGACAAATAGATGTGACGAGCATCACAAGGTAAAAAAAAAGGGCAAAAGGATGATCGCTCTTCTCGTCTCGGGCAATAGCCAAATAATATTTATAGTGGGACATTCTCCAGTAAAAAAAAATAATGTATATTTTAACACTGCCTTGTGTACGCCATATTAAAATAATTAGTTTTGCTGTAAGAGTAAGTTATTTGGGTATAACAACTACAATATTTTTTTGTTTTACAAGTATTTTATTAAAAATAATAGGCTTGACGTTTTGGAGATAAATATATCTATCTCCGTTATTAAAAGCAAATAAAAATTTCGTTGCCTAAAACTAATTTAACAATATTTTAAAACAGTCAAAAATACCTGAAAATACTAAAAAAGTTAATTTTAAGGAGGGTTTTGTGGTCGACCGACAGTCAGCACTGACAGCGTAGGTCCACCAATGAAAATGTGTACGTTTGATCAACTACAGTGCAGAATCCTTAGCAGTCTATTACCTCTACATTGTAGTTGATCATACATTTCATTATACAAGGGTCGCCTTATTATGTTTTGATAAAAGTTCCTTTTTTGCTGCGAAATCCCGCAGAAACATTCATAATACTTAAACTACAAGGCGGGTCAAACAAAGGGATATCCTTTTTTGCTTTTTATACCTACGATACCTATTTGTTTTTCCATTTCATTAAATTTCTAAACTTTAATTTTCTGGCGATTTTAAAATTTTTACTATGTATTTGCTCTACCACACTATTTTTTATGCAAAAAGTCGGTGGTACTTTAACATAATAGGGCGGTAAAATATTTCTGTCAATTTAACTATACCGCAACATTTTAATTACATGAGTGAACAAACATTAAATTTTTTTTTATAATTTTTAAATTTCGCATACTATTATTTTTAAATTTTTCAAATAAAAATAATACAGTAAAAATTCTTATTATAACGAAGTTTAATTTAAAATTGTAGAATATTGAAGAATGACCCTTAAATTTTATCAGATTCATTTTGGCTTTTGGGCGAAATAAGTCTCTGTACTTCAGAACATATTGGCATTTATTTTTGTTCAATTGTTGACATTTTTCGTTATATTTTTACGCACCGGCAGTTGTGAAACAAAATTAAATCTGTTTCAAAAATGCCTGCGTCAGCGATCAGCCCACCTTAAGATTTATATTGCTAGGTAACCTGCTACGAAAGTTTTTAAATTATGGCGGGATAAAGTTCGAAGAAATTTATATTTTATTTTAACTTTAAGGTGTAACAATACTTTTTTAGTAATTTAAATATATATATATATATATATATATATATATATATATATATATATATATATATATATATATATATATATATATATATATATATATATATATATATATATATATATATATATATATCATAATAATATATATATATATATCTCTATATAATATGTATATACAGAACTGGCCAAGGTACAAAGACTTGCTTGCTTAGCTATAACAGGAGCAATTAAAACAACCCCAACAGCAGCCATGAAGTGTCTCTTAGACCTTCCACCACTTAACCTCATTAACCTCATAGTGATGGGAGAGGCATGAATGAGCTACTTCCGACTGCCACAGAAACCAACTGGTGTCTACGCTAGTTTGGGACAAAACAACATAAAAAGTCAGGTTGGCGGCAACATCCTGGACGAGAGAACAGACCAGATGATTCCCCAATACTCATTTAACAAAAACTGCAAAGTAAAAATTCCAGATCGAAGTGAGTGGCAGCAACCCGATCTCCCCGGCACGGTTGGAGATATTATCTGGTATATGGATGGTTCCAAAACCGAGCAGGGAACTGGAGCGGGCGTGTACAGTGAAATGAGGAATTCACAATTCTCCATTCCACTAAGAACATACAGTTCTGTATTTCAAACCGAAATATATGCTTTACTGCACTGCGCAAAAGAAAATAACAGGAGGGCTTATAAAAACAAGCGGATCTGCATAATAACAGACAGACAAGCGTCACTGAGGGCACTAGTAAACCCCAAAATAACGTCCAAGCTGACATGGGAATGCCAAAAAGAACTGGAAGTCCTGGGAAAAAGCAACAGAGTTACTCTCTTGTTGTGGAAGAATCAGACTATCCTGGAAAAAGATAGGGCAAAATGGTAAAAAGCGGATGAGCTTGCAAGACAGGGATCATCCACACCATACTTAACTTACGAGGGCAAACCAGGGAATGGATCCGAAACAAACACGAGGAATACTGGAGAAACCTCAGTAGAATTAGACATGGAAAAAGCCTCATAAGGGGCTAATCCAAAAGAACGAAGGAAGAATTACTCAGACAAAGTAGAAAAAGACTTTGCATAAAAGTAGGGTTACTAACAGGGCATGATAACCTAAGAGGACACCTACACAAGATAGGCTCATACAATGGGGACCCAAGTTGCAGAATGTGCGACGAGGGAGAAGAAACAGCCTATCATATCCTGTGCGAATGTGAAGCATTGAATCACAAAAGACAGGAATTATTTGGGGAACCGAAAATGAGCCCACAGGAATATATCAACCAACCAGTCTCTGGGTTATACAGACCTGTAGAAGGAACAAAACTAATGGGAGGATTGGTATAAAAGGAAATGGGAGATTGGGCAGAAAAAGCCCAAGAGGCTGCGCCGCCTCCGGTAGTGAATCAAGACGGCTCCCAGAGAAGAAGAAGATGAAGAAGAACCTTGCATGCATAAAAGTTTTTTTTTTAAGTTTATTGAAGAGTATGTAGCGGGATAAAGTTCGAAAAAATTTATATTTTATTTTAACTTTAAGGTGTACAATACTTTTTTTTAGTAAATTAAATATATATATATATATATATATATATATATATATATATATATATATATATATATATATATATATATATAATAATTTGATTTTAACCAGTGATAAAGAAATATGTATCCGCGGATACTGATACGGATTATTAGTTCTTAGATCCGCGGAACTAACATGGACTTTTAAAAAAGTACATATTTTGTTTGATTAAATACTTGTAAGAGTAACTTAATAAGCATTTAGCAGTTAGCATATATCATAAGATTAGAGCTTTAATATTACCATAAAGATAGTTAAATTAAGGCTTTATATGATTTTATGAGAGAAAAATCATAAAGTTTTACCGTTTGACTGATATAAAAAACCCTATACCTTATTGAAATTAAAAGTATGTAAAGTAAATTTTATTGAACAGTTTTTATATACTACATTTTAATTTTTTTTTCTGTAACTGATTTTTTTCTTTTTTGGCTAGTTTTTAAATTTTTAGCTACTTTTTGTTACCCACGTCAGTCGTTTTTTTCTAAAATTATTTTAACATTTATTTATCTTAAGAATAAATCACTAATTCGATAAATATTTACAAAAACTGAAAATAATAAATAGCTACGTTACGACCATCAGTAATAACACTGGAACCCCAACATTATTTCCACTTACGCGGGCCCAATGGTTTTACAACAGTAAATATATTTAGTGGCTTTAGTGTTTTTGTTAATTAACTCATTTTGTTCCAAAAATGAAGTCGTTTTTTTCTCCGACTCCACTGTACATATGAGATGACCTCGTAAAAAAAATACTCGGCTAGTATAAGCATGAATAATATTTAAAATTATGTAATTTTTTCTATAGACGTAACATTACACATGCATAAGAGCTAAAATAATTTCTTTAAGAACCTTATAAGTGAAAATGGTAATACTTATTTTGGAATTCGGTGATTCGTCCTTTAACTGTCATTAAATTTTTCGAAACCAGAAGCATTATTTGTGCTGTTTAAGAATGAGCTACAGGAAAATGTTTTGGGTTTTTATACAATAATAAAAATAAAAATAGAGAAATAAACTGTTAATAAATATTAAAAATATAAATAGATATAAATAAAAACCCAGAATTAAACCGTTACTGTAAATTTTTCGTACCAAAACTTATTGTATTAGTTTTATAATGTGTACAAAAATATTGAAAATATTACTGCTATTACCCAAATTTACTTTTTATTTGAAATTCCAATATACTATATTGAGCGAAACGGCACTCGACGTTGAATTTCCCCACTTCGCTGACTTCGTCCTGGCAACCGTCAGAGCCCTCCTATCTGTTTAACCCTCCTAAACTAGGTTTTCCCTACGGATTTTAAATTTAGCGTCTTCTCATTTTATTCCTTTTATTTCTACCAATTGATTTTCTGATGTTAAGACTATCTATGCAGCCTTTATTGCACCTACGAATACAAATAAAATAAATTATAAAACATTTCCTAAAAGTGACATCTGCCGGATTGTGATTAACGTCAAAAATTTAAAACCCCTTGAAATGGTATCTGTTAAAAGTATGGCACATGTCAAAACCATATCACCTGTCAAAAATAACATTTATACCAACACCAATTAAAAGTATAAAAAATAACACACAAAAATACGGTTTCTGTTTAAATTATTTCACATTTTTGATCTAATCGGTAATGGTTTCCGAGGTTCCTAGTGCCCAGGGTGGTACTCTTTTTATGGTGTATGATGTGGGCTACCTTGTAAAAACTTTTCGGGCCGGCAAACTGCTAAACATAAATCTGTCTTCTAAAGCTATGTAATAACCCAAATTTTCACATTTTATTTATGTTTTTCTAAAATTATTTAAAGTTAAGTAATATAATGTGATTTTCTATATTTTTTAGTGGCGTATCTTTAGGCAGCCCTAACTAAAAAATATGACTCCCCAAATTATTGTGGAAATATTATCAGTAGGATATGTACTTAGTGCGGGAATCCTGTGACTTATAACAGTTTAACCGCTCTTGTTATCTCTAATGGTTTCTTCGGATGGGAGAAAGACTGCAGAAATGGCATCTTTTATATAACTTTTAACACCCAGTAATCCTTCCTCACAATAGTTATCCCAGTGATTTTTGACGCTCATCAAAATACTAATCATAATGGAAATCAATTAACATTAATATTAACGAAAAAAATGGATAATTTATGGTAAAAAGTCATAAAGTCCATATATTGGCTAATTCGTAAGATGCACTCGCTCCAAGGATACCAGAGTCACACCATCTAAACCTTTTCTGAATTCTGTTTGTTTGCCTAATCACAAAGGCAATACACCTAGAAGTAGTCACCGATAGCAGCTTACATGTTTCTAGCAGCCTATCGCAGATTTATCTCCAGAGGTGGCACTGTGCTAACCAGTGAGAACGGAACAATGTTACTGGTGGAAGTGAAATCCTTTAGAATACAAAAAATAAAAGAAATAGAAAGCTCCAACCCAACGTACGGATAAACTAGTGTCCACTGGAACTTAATGGCACTTTACATCCCCATCTGCTTCTCACTTTAGGGGAATTTGAAAGCTAGGGTAAAATCTATGAAATACTACCAACGACACATTAGTTTTAAAGGACATGGCACACTAACATGGGATTCTAACTCTCGAACGATTTTTTAAAAATTTGAGTATGTTGTTTCGTAGATCAATAGGAACATCTTTTAACTGGAACATTTTGGTGCAAGCCTACAGGGTGGCCCAAATTAATGAGAAGTTGCAGCTTAACTGTTTATTAATTCCAATATAAACGCATAAAAAGTGTGAAATTTCATCTAAATCGAACGGAATAATATTGTTAAGATTTTTTTACAGTTAAAATAATTTGATTTAACATATACTTAGAGATTGCCCAGCACTAGGGCACATCAGAGGAAAATGTCTAGGAACGGCATGGCTGGAACTAAATGACATAAAATTCCCACCACTAACAGGACTCGCATCAGCAGTGAGGAAATTGGGGCTTTAGTAAGCAAAATGACAGCACCATATCAGTGTAAACGAAATGCATACATAAGGGACAGTTCAGGGTTGCGGAACCTGTGTATGCTTAAGGGTTGGTGTAGAGCATAATGGGCTTAGGCTTCAGTGTTTAGGGACCCCAGCGAGGGAACTCACCATGCTACGATAGATAGATAGAAACACCTCCACCTTGTGGTTTTTGAGTATATGGTTTAATTTTTCAAGCCATCAATTTTTTGTGATTTTAAAGCTTCCACTGTTCAAAAAATAAAACGTCAAAAATTTACCACAGTTGGGGGGGAGGCGATCGCCCCTATCGCCTTCCCCGTAGATCCGCGCCTGGCATAACTAAGAAATATGTATCAGTTTCCATGTAGTAAATTTAAAAAAAATCTGTTCTTTTTAACTTGGCGAATTCCTTGTTTTATACCTGTTTGAACTAAAATTATATTAATTTTTAAAATACCTTTTAACAATTAAATATTTTAAAAATATCTAAGTATTTTTTATATTTTAATCATAGCATTTTACTTTAATTTTGAAATTTGCAACTATTACAATCAAACTTCTTTACCTATTAGGAAACACGTCTAATTTTTGTTTTCTCTTGTACCAATAAAAATCAGATGATTTTATTATTGATCCTAGTCAACATATTAAAACCACATATTTTTAGGTATGGTTTCAAAATAGAAGAGCAAAATGGAAAAAGCGAAAGAAGACAACAAATGTTTTTAGAACGCCAGGAGCTCTTTTACCATCACATGGACTTCCTCCTTTTGGAGCTATGGGTGAAGGCTTATGTGGTTCAACAATGTTTGGCACTTCTGATTCTCGATGGGGAGTAGCAGGAATGACAACAGGTAAGTTTTTACTATTACCCTTACTTTTTTTACACCTAAGGCAAAATTACAAATATTCTGCCGTATACATATACAGGGTGTCCGGAAAATACGTTTACAACGTTTGATGACAGACTCCGGACGTCAAAATAAGTCGATTTAAACTAACTTACCTATATCCAAAATTGCTTCAGTTAGCCTGCAGGGGGCGTCAAAGATTTTAAAAAATATTGGTTTTTGCTAATTTTCTTAAAAACGTGCAAGTTGATTTCAATAATTTTTGGTGATGAGTCTTGGTCTATAAAATGATGTTTGCTGTTGACATAGTTATTATGGTTTATGCAGAGTATTGTAGCAGATAAACTAAAATAAGTTCGTGAAAAATGCGTTTTTATTTAAAAGTATATCGAGTGACAATTTTACTATAACGGCCATGTTTTTAACTTTTTATTGACAGACGTCAAACCAACCAACGAACTACAGAGTACAGATGCCATACTATGGCTAAAGAATTCTACAGTTATCAGCTGTAATTGACCTAAAGTATTATAAACGTGACGTCATACGTAGTTATATCTTCTGATCTTTTATGTCATTGACTTACTGACAAATCAGATACCCTTTTTGGTAAAACAATGTATTTGGAAAATATTTTATCTCGTGTAATATTTTGCTAGGATCAGTGGTTATGCCAGAAAAAATCTTTTTCAACTAGCTTGCATTTAAAATTCGTTGCCATAATTTTTCGCGAGTGTTCACAATAGTCTTATACTTTTCGGTTTTAAGAGCACCCCACAAAAATAAATCACACATATTTAAGTCCAAAGAACGTGGTGGCCAAAGTACTGGTGCATCATCGCCTCTTCCAATTCACCTATGAGGGTATTGGTCATGAAGGTATCGTCAAACAGCCACGGAAAAATGAGGTGGCGCTCCATCATGCATATACCACAATCCTTGCCGAATTATAAGGCGCAAATATTTCAGGAGAATTGGCAACGTGTTTTGCAAAAAAATTAGGTTAATATTTCCATTCAATTTCTCTGGAAAAACTACAGGACCTATAAGGTATCAATCGATAATACCTGCCCAAACATTTATTTTAAATTGATGGTGGTGGGTAATATAACGATTTTCATTGGCATAAACATGTTTATTGTGCAGGTTGGTAACTCCTGACCTTGTAAAGGTTGATATGATTTTCTTACTAAAATTTAGATCATAAATTCTTCTGTTTCAAATAAATTGATAAAATAGAAGCCGCTGGAAAGGATCAATGGCAAAGTTCCTGAACTGTTTGGACGTGATACGGGTGCAACAATTGTTCTTTTAAAATGTCATTTACAGTGGTTTTAGGAACCGCCAACTCAATTTCCAACCGGCGTGTACTGATACTTGGTTCTTCTTTGACTCTTAACAAAATTTCTTCTTTGTTTCCAACAGTTCGAGTTGCAATTTTTCATTTAAAGCTACCCGTTTCTCGAAGACGACGTTTAATACTTGCAAATATTCGTTAATTTACCACCTAACACTTTGTCGTCCATTTCTTTGGCAAAACCCGTACATCAAAAGCATGTCAACTTTTTCAGAGTTCCTATAGTTGTCCATATTTAACATAATCGTAAAAGATTTTAAAAGTTAAAAATAGTGGCTTGACTGTTCAAACTCTGACAACAATTTGTCAACAGAAATATTAAATGTCATAGCAACAAAAAACATAATAAAGACACCAGCAAACAATGTTTAGTAACAACCTCTTATTACTATTAATACAATATCTTGCCCGAGCACGTAACTGAAAATTATTTTTTCTGACATAACCACTTATATTAGCAAAATTTTGCAAAAGATGAAAAATCTTCCAAATACATTGTTTTGCGATTTTTAAAAATTAGAATTTAAGTCTGACTGGGAACAAAGCAACAAAGAGGTCCGAACTAAGTATCCCAAGAAACATGGCAGCTGCGCTTAGTGACTCCAAAATAATGCTCAGTATTTACTAATGTATCGCTATCATTCTTTATCGCATAAAGTAATAGCATGCGCACTCTCTTTTGTTCGAGGGTTGCGTCGCGTGCCGCTGCCATGTTGCATCTTTTTCTGTTGCATGGGATACTTAGTTCGGGCCTCTTTGTCGCTCTGTTTCCAGTAGGACAGAAATTCTAAAATTTTAAAGATCGCAAACCGTAATTAGAATCAAAGTTTTTGCAGCAAAAAATAGCAAACCAGTTAATGGCACATTCCATAGGTTTCATACTTTTAGCTGATATAAGATTTTTTTATTAATCTTTATGTTGAACTTTTAATTAAAAATAATTTTTCAATTATTAATTAAATATATCCTATCTGGAATTTTTTTAGCAAACCCATTTTTTAATCATTTTTTTAGTGTATTAAATTTAATTTAAAACATGTTTTGTTCATTAATCACTTCGGTGAAGGTCGATTTAGGACCAAATCTTCTACTAAGACAGTTTTGCGAAGTTAGGGATTTAGTAATAAAATTTGATCATCTTCACAAAATAAATGCAAATAGGAAGTTTGCTTTTAAAACTGAGTATTACTCCAATTTGTAAATGATAGACGTTTATTACTTTAAACAACATAAGCAAACATACATAGTCAATAAAAATTATTCTGAACTATAGTTTAGAAGAGGATAATTTTATATTAGAAGCATAAAAATTTCGAAATAAATATTGTTTAACATTATATTTTTTATAGGTAATCAATATATACTAACTCAGACACAGATATTTATTTAAAATGTTTAAGAATACCATAGCGCGCAATATAAAAAGTTGATCTATTTGTCTGCTAGCAGAATCACAACAAACTTTTTATACTCCTAAAGGAGCATTTATTATACTAAGTGACATAGAAATCCGAACACCCAGTTTAAATGGTTTTATTTTAATAAAATTTGGCGAATTTGTTTATCTTACTGAAAATAACAATTGATGGAATTTGCAGCCTTATTAGTCTGCAATTTCGGTTTTTATACTGCTTTTTTTAAAATTCACTAACAATCTAAAAATGAATATTGCAGCCGCAGTAAAGATCCAAATTTGGCGGATTTTGGTTCTTGACATTCTTTACGATTTGAGAGGGGCCGTATAGTGGGACTTCGAGAAGCTGGACTTTCTTTTCGGGAAATTGCAGTTAGAGTGCAAAGAAGTGTAGACACTGTGGTTAGGTGTTGTCAGGCATGGCTTCAAGAAGGCCGTACGCGAAGAGCAAGGGGCACTGGACGCCGCCGTAGAACAACAGACCGTGAAGATCGTCGCCTAAGATTATTGGCTTTAAGGGACCGTTTCTCCACTACCAGGTCCATTGCAAATGAATGGTTTGCAGAACATGGAAGACTTATTGGCATGCGAACTGTTTACCGACGAATGAGGAGTTTAGGCCTGTTTTCATACCGACCACACTGGGTCCTCCCTTTAACTCCAGAACACCGACGTAATCGCCTTGAGTGGTGCAGAGAACAGTCTCTCTGGGATCAGTGAAAGGAGGAATCCACAGTTTTTTGTTGAAAGACATGTTCATCACACTGTTGAAGTTATGGTTTGGGGTGCTATAGCTTATGGTTCCAGGTCACCTCTAATCTTCATCAGAGGTAACAGGACCGCGCAGCGTTATATTCAAGAAGTTCTAGAACCCCATCTTTTACCATATCTTGACACCTTGGCAAATCCAACTTTCCAACAAGATAATGCCCGACCACATGTTGCAAGAGTCACAATGGACTTCTTTCAACATAATGAAGTTACATTGTTACCATGGCCACCAAGATCTCCCGACTTATCCCCAATTGAACACGTGTGGGATATGATGGATAGGAGATTGCTCAATTTGCAACGTCCTCCTCAGACTCTAGGAGCACTTCGAGAGGAGTTGGTGATTGCCTAGAATGAGATACCACAGGAGGAAATTGACCACCTGATCAGAAGCATGCCTAGACGCGTTGGAGAATGCGTAACACATCGGGGTGCATCCACACATTATTAAAGGTAAAAGGGCTTTAAAGCAAGTCAATATTTTAATCATTTACTTATTATGCTTCATTAAGTACTTATACAAAATTTTGTTAAAATAAAATCATTTAAACTGGGTGTTCGGATTTCTATGTCACTTAGTATATAATAAGCAATAGGTTGCCGAAAATGTATAGCCGGTATGTTGTTGGCAACATTGCAGCCATCTAAAGAGATATCGCCGTATGGCCAAGCAATATCGCCGAAATAATGCCGGGATTTTAACACTATTGCAGTTAGTGACTGACGTGTTGCCGATGAACTCGAACTATTTTGGATAATTTTGAGTGTTGCTCGGATAGCTCTTCGAAATTTAATTTGATTTTGGCGAACATATAAAGCAAAAATTAATGCAGTACATTTACGTCCAGTGTTGTGGGATGTAGAAAATACATCATATAAAGACAGGAATGCAAAGAAAGATATTTGCACGGCCATTGCAAAAGAATTAAATATTACACTGCGTTTCTCATGTTTTATCTTGCTTTTGTATTCTTGACCCCAACATATTTATTAATAGTTCGAAATCACTTTTCGACATTCTTTCTAAAATTCTAAAACAAATAATTGTCTAGTATTAACTCCATAGTTACATTACTCATCGTTTCTAGTTTGTTTAAAAAATGACGTTTCCACATTTTCCGTTTTTTATTTTTCTTTTTTATGTATCGTCGTAGCAAGATTAAAGACGCAGCAACTTGTAATTTTGGCTTCGTCAATACTGAAACGTATTTTTCGTGTAACAGAAAATAATAGGCATCAAGCATGGCTGGAAATTTGCAGGAAATATATTTTTTATTGCTGACTGGATATACGTAAATATTGCTGTTTTCAAAAATATCGCTCTGCAATAATTTGTAACAAATATTGCTGACAATATGCCATTTTAATGGCCCGTCTAAAGACACCTTAAGGCTCATATTTTTATACTATTTTACTAACCTATTGTCCTCGTTTTCTCAGAAAAAATTCGTGGTTCTCTATCATAAGATATTGTCAAATAGGAATAATAAAAAACTTGTTATCAAGATTTGAAAAGAAAGACAAAAAATGTTTATATTTAATTATTTTAGGCTCTTTATTTTACGTCGTTTTGTTATTCTTGGTCTCATCCTTTAGTAAATATTATTTATTTTTCCTCTGTGGCTTTTATAGCTTTAGTTTATGCCAGCAGAACCACATAATATTCTACAACCAAAAAACCTTTCTTAAACAATATGCGTGCCATATTATTAGGCTCATATATTTTTTTTGCTGTTTTTTAGAAGAAATCAATACTACAATTACATTTGAACAACAAATAAACGTTGTGCTTGTTAACTTTTAAAACACGCCATTATTTTAGACTCCTTTGTTAATCCAGTTTTATAAATAATAGTCGCTTCATTTATTAAATATTAATTATTTGACTTTGTTTAAGTTTGTGTGTGTTGGCTTAGCTTAAGTTTAAGAAAGCACAACTACTATATTGCCCATAACTAAACGTTTCTAAAACACTATGTATGTCATATTATTATGCTCTTTTAAGGCTTTATAACCACCATATTTTTTTAAAGCAAATCATAGCATTATTTGCAATAATATTCCTTGTATTTTTGACCACGCCATTACTTTAGGGTCGGTTAAGGTTTCTTAATATATCCTTATTGTTAATCGCTTGATTTAGTCATTATACGTTTTCCTAAATTTGCGATTCTGCTATTCTGCTACCAATAAAGTTGAGCCAGCAGAACCACATTACTATTACTTAATCTGCATGCTTATATTTTTAGGCTATTATTTGGCTCTCCAACTGTCATATTTTATTTTTTTTCTTTTTATCTTGCAAGCAAATTATAGTAAGGAGTACTACCCGCCTTTTAAAAAATAAACATACTTTTTCTATGTCATCATTTTAGCCTACATATTATACTCAGTGATTGTTGACCAATTTATAGAGGGAGGGAGGGTAAAGGCAAAATCGTGAAAAAAAATTACTTCTTTATGAATTTTTTTAGCAATATGGTCTAAGCAAATTTATTTAAACCTTTTGTACATTATTAAGTTGGTTTCAACAACATTCTTTAATTTTTTTTGTAAAAAATAATATTAAACAAGCCGATGACGGAGCTTTTCCCAGGGCGTCTTTGGACGATTTCCGGTGATCACTGTATCTCAGCTGAAAATCATCAAAAATCAAAATCCATTAGAATTTAGTTGAAGTATTATTAAAACCTCCTTCATTATTTTCTAATTATTTCTTTTCATTTTAAAATTTTTGGTGGTCAAAGTAGAAACTACATATTTTTACAAAAACTTTCTCCACTTAAGGGGTAAAAAACCTCCTTAAAGTAAAAAAAAATCCAAAACGGAACGAGGAGAAATAAGTCATATTACATGGAGAAAGTATGAACCAAGTTTGAAATTAATCGGTAATGTAGTTTTTAAATAATAGTGATCACGGTCTTTTAAAAAGTAGTTTTAAGATAAACGCTTTCAAAGTTTCAAACAATAAAAAAAAATCGATTTTCATTGAATAATTAATATCAGTTCCATGGAGTAGACTTCCTGTAATAACCTCGATGTCTTAAGCCGCTATTTTTTTTTCAAGTTTTTGCCTTATTCTGGCTTCTTTGCTCAGCTGCTGATCTTGTATCTCGGCCCTGTTGATGCGACAGCCGTCGATAAGGGAAAACTTTTTTAAAAGAGAGGAGACTAATTAGTCAATAATTTTAAGCGTATTGTTCTGATCGACTTTTAATTATCAAAAGTATAGTTTTGACATATTTAAATTTTATAAAAAACAAAACAATCAATTTTTTATCCTTTACCTGCCCCTTATTTAGTAAACTGTTATTTTTGGAACTTTATGGTTCTGTTAGCTTAAGGTTAAGTTTAACTTCATTGATAACTCTTATTAACAAAAAATTTCTAAAATAATATCAATGTAATATTTTAAGGCTCTTAAACTACTTAAATATTTTTGCTCTTCGTATTAAAAAAAAAATCATAGTTAGCAATATAGGTTTATTTATATTGTATATTAGGTTTTCAGATGCAGGTCCCGCTCTAGCCTTTCGGCTACCCTGGGCAAAAATAAGAATTTTCTCCCCAGAAATTGATTTGGAGGTGAAGGAAAGGAGGGTATTGAATTAAGTTAAAAATTAAATAAGAGTTTTAATACAAAATACACATAACTTATATACAATGGTTTTTATTTTAAAAACAAAAAACATTAAACTTTCAACTTCGTAAAATTTATTAATTTCTTTCTAAAGGTCTAATTTCTTGCAATTATGTGCTCAATAGATATCATAGCTAAGCCATTTAGTCGAGGTTGTGTTAATGTTGACCTTAAAAAATGTTTAATTAATTTTAGTTTAGAGAAACTTCTTTTCCCAGTGGCAACACTTATTGGTATAGTTAATAATATATACAACGCAATATATCAAATAAATTTGATTACTTCCAGAGAACTTTCATTTTTTTCCTAGAAGATTAAACACGACGGGTATCTCATCCGCCAATTCATTTCCATTCAAATCGGATAAATCTCCATTGGTTAAAATATTTTCCAATTCTTCACAATGGGATACTAAATTTTCTTTCGGCATATTTTTTAAATTGTAAAAGCACATATAACAATAGCGAAAAAAATTACTTAACATATATGCTTCTGGAATAAAATAATAATGTTTTTTTAGCTTTGGAATTTTTGCGTCTTTAGCATAATTCGAAGTAACAACGAAGCAGATCGATTTTAAAGCTTTTTATAAATTTATAATAAACTAGATGAAAAGCCTGTCTCCTCCAGGCGAGAGACAATATTAAGTAGCCTCTGTCTCCGTAAGACGCCTTCCGTACGACTAACGGTAAAAAAACACTTTTTTGCTCCTATTTTTGTCCCGGGGGCGAAATTCAAAAAACGAGCTTCGTTAGATTCTAGCCACTGCTAAAGACTACTACTGTGCCTAATTTCATGATTTTAGCTCAAGCCATAACTTCAGAATCACGTGGACAGACAAATAAATACATATACCTACCTACATATAAATATATCCACATTAGCAATTATATATATAGATATTTTATTGTTCACAAAGAAAATAGTAAATGCCTTTATGCCTAATGACCAAAAAATTAAAAATTAAATTACTGGCTCCCACAGGCGGCTTTATTTATTTACTTGTTACTTGTTTTATACTTTATCGATATTATATGCCTCTCCAAATTTTGCCGCTCCGAGCAAATGCCCGGGTTGCCCCCCTTAAAGCGGGCCCTGATCAGATGTAAGCTAAGTAAGAAATAAAAAGCCTGAAAATATGGTTCTGCAAACTTCAGTAAAATAATCTATTTTTGCAATATTGTAATAAAAAGCAAGAAATTATATATGTTTTTAATTTTTTTACACCTAAATTCACAGAATTATGTTCTTCTATATTCTACACTTAACCTAAGTAAGTATTTTAGCCTTAAACCAGTAATATAACTAACTTCTTAATACGATGTTTTCTAAACTTCTTGGCATAATGAAACAGATAAATATAAATTTCCTTTTTAATACTCTAACTGGATAGCAATACTTTAAACATTTTACCGTATAATTCCATTTTCAGCTACATATTTTTAAACGATCTTTTCTATCTATATGCATGTCGCAAATATTGGAGTAAACTTTGTAGAATTTGTTAACGAGTTGCACCTTGAGTTATTTGAATATAGAAAGTTAAATAACATGAACAAGCAAACTAAAGAAAAAACGGGACAGATGCTAGATTATTTTGACCACTAATTTGTGCTTTAGCTTCTAATAAAATATCAATAGTTTATAAAAAGGTGGAGGGGATATGTTCTGGTCATAAAGTACTCATAAAATACCTTTGTGCAGATAGATCCGAATAAGTACGTAACAATATAATTTGTAAAGTCTTGTTTGGGTCTCTTTAAGGAAACCTGGTTTTTTAAAGTCGACTTACACCATTCGAAATTCAAAAACTTTAAAATATTAAAAACGGTTAAATTGGGACAAATTAGCACATTTATTTTATTAACAATATGCAGATTATAAAGTTTTATCGTAAAATTTGGACTATATATTTTGGAAAAAAAATTATTAATTGTTTTTATTTTTTCCCATTCTTTTTTAAATTTTTTTAAGCAAATTGCGAATTTACATTTCCTTTTCTTCCTGGCAATATAATGGTGCTTTTAGACTGGCCTGCGGCTGTTGCTCTCTCAGCCACCGTCATCAACTGTAGTTTTTTTTATAATCAACCTATTATAATTGTACAGTTTTTAGTAGCCCCTTTTTTTGGTTTTTAACCCTTAAGATATCCTTGCATTTCCAAAATTTTTAAATATTAAAGAAAGATTAAGTGCCAACACGGACGTTATACAAGTAGCTACTACTCTTAATTTGCAAAAGAGAATTCATCCAAATAATCTTAGAGAGATGCGAATCCATGGAATTAACACGCCAAGGGCTAAAATATCTAGAAGGAGCATTTTTGACACCCAAAGGTATAGAGAAACTTGCCGCCCGGAACATGTCCAACTGCGCAAAAAGTTTGGGAATTAAGAAAGATCAAACTAATGCAGGGTATTCAGAAAAGATCTTCCTAGTTCAAATTGGGAGTAGGGCTATTTTGAGCCGAGCTACCCCATTTAATACAATACAATACTACTTGAAATTCCGAGATGAAACTCGGAATTCCGACTTTTAACTCGATCGAAAGTCGGAATTCCGAGTTGTAAGTCATAATTCTAAGTTGTAAGTCGAAATTCCGAGTTGTAAGTCGAAATCCCGAGTGGTTAAATGAAAATCCAGAATGTAAGTCGAAATTCCGAGCTGTAAGTTGGAGTTCCGAGCTGTAAGTCAACATTCCGAGTTGTTAGTCGGAATTCCGAGTTTAAGCCGGAATTTTAAGTTGTTAGTAGGAATTTTGAGTTGTAAGTCGAAATTCCGAGTTGTAAGTCGGACTTCCGAGTTGCAAGTCAGAATTTCGAGCTGTAAGTCAAAATTCCGAGTTGTTAGTCGGAATTCCGAGTTTAAGCCGGAATTTTAAGTTGTTAGTAGGAATTTTGAGTTGTAAGTCGAAATCCCGAGTGGTTAAATGAAAATCCAGAATGTAAGTCGAAATTCCGAGCTGTAAGTTGGAGTTCCGAGCTGTAAGTCAACATTCCGAGTTGTTAGTCGGAATTCCGAGTTTAAGCCGGAATTTTAAGTTGTTAGTAGGAATTTTGAGTTGTAAGTCGGACTTCCGAGTTGCAAGTCAGAATTTCGAGCTGTAAGTCAAAATTCCGAGTTGTTAAAAGATCGAATTCCAGGTTTAAGAAGATTTCTAGTTGTTAGTAGGAATTTTGAGTTGTAGTCGAAATCCCTAGTGGTTAAATAAAATCAGAATTAATGAAATTCCGAGTGAAGTTGGATCCGAGCTGTAAGTCAACATTCCGAGTTGTAGTCGAATTCAGTTTAAGTCGAATTTAAGTTGTTAGTAGAAATTTTGGTTAAAGTCGAAATTCCGATTGTAAGTCGGACTTCCGAGTTGCAAGTCAGAATTTCGAGCTGTAAGTCAACATTCCGAGTTGTTAGTCGGAATTCCGAGTTTAAGCCGGAATTTTAAGTTGTTAGTAGGAATTTTGAGTTGTAAGTCGAAATTCCGAGTTGTAAGTCGGACTTCCGAGTTGCAAGTCAGAATTTCGAGCTGTAAGTCAAAATTCCGAGTTGTTAGTTGAAATACCGAATTGTAAGCCGTAAATCCAAATTGTAAGTTGAAATTCCGAGTTGTAAGTCGGAATTCCGAGTTGTTAGTAGGAATTTCGAGTTGTAAGTCGAAATTTCGAGTCGTAAGTCAAAATTCCAAATTGCAAGTCAGAATTTCGAGTTGTAAGTTTAAATTCCGAGTTGTAAGTCGGAATTTCGAGTTGTAAATCGGAATTTGTAGTAAAAATATTTATTTAATAACATAAGTTTTATGTGGCCCTTCTACGGCTTTTTAAAAAAACTTATACTAGTTTTAACCATTTTAAGTGTTGTTAACTAGTAGGGACCCAAATTTTGTTGTAATAAATACCAGCCTTCATGTTAAAATTAAAACGTCCTTGTGGCGAAATTTCTCGAGACTGCCTAAGATTATTAATGCTCCAAATATATTCGCAGCTTCGATCAGATATTTAGTATTTGTTAAAAGTCTTTTTATCTATTCAAAAATGATTTTCGGTTTTTCCCAAATAGCCAATTATAACAATGGAATCTCCCTTAGAGATCATCTGGTTGCAGCTTTTAAGATAATATGTGAATCTTTTTACATTTTATTTGATTATCAGCAAAATCGTTACTTTTTGACTAAATTTTCTTTAGTTTTCTTATCTATCTGCTCTCATGTCTTTGTTCTGAGTTTTAAACAAACCAAACTTAGCAAGATTTATTTTGAGATTTTGTTCTCGTGAATGTTTTAATAAATTATTTTTATAAATACGTCTTTAAATTTTTAAATAGACCAAGTAAGCCCCTTTCCCACACACTCACACACACACAAATGATTTTATATAAAATTACAGTTTTTAAAAAATATGTGGTTTTAATTTAGCATAACTTTTTTCTGAATTTTATTTTTTTAAATTTTTATCTATAAATTAAAATAATGTTATTGACATTGTGGCAAACTAGTAAAAATTAGTGGTGCCAGTTTAAACAAAAACCAATTTTCTTACTTAACTTATTTGTTCAGCTTTTCATCCTTTAGCTTATTGGAAAACAGCAAAAAGGTGGAAATAAAATAGGTTTTTTTTTTAAGTTAAATTCTTTAGATTTAACCATTAATCCCAAACATCGATTGACAAATATTATTAACAAAATAAATGTAAGGTTTTTTTTAAGTTAAATTCTTTAGATTTAACCTTTAATCCCAAACATCGATTGATAAATATTAATAAAATAAGTGTAATAACCTTAATTTAAATAATAACATAACATACTAAATATTGTCAAAACCTTTTGTAGAATATAAAAGTGTGAATACAAAACAAATTTTGTACCCATTTTTTACCTACTCTGTTTTTTAACTATTCATTTTTAAAACTATTTCTCTCCTATACCTAAATAATTTTTGGTAACGGTAGGACATAAGAAATGTACTTACTCGTATAATATTTCTTTAACGTTTATTTTTCTAATCTTAAATACATTAAGATATAAATGTTGTAGTATTTTATACAAAATATAATTTAAACCTTGATATTATATACTTATATTAGTTGTTAACAGTATATGGTACTTATAGGTTTTTAAATTTGGTTAGCAAATAAATCCTCTCTAAAGGGATTCAAGTCCAAATTTTGTCCTTTTTCTAAAAGAGAATCTTTTTCTTTAACCTTAAAAGAAATAAATGAGATCTATGCGTGCCAAAAGAGATTTTAGTCATATAAAGTAAGTATCCGTTTATTTCTATCTTAAATCAAACGTTTGTTTAATATATGCTTTAAAATATAAAAAAACATACCTTTTTCTGCAACCCGGTGACATTTTAGAATTCCTTGAATTAAATACCAGGGAAATATTCTTAAAATCTCGGTGTACAGATATTGCCACCTTGTAACAAATTAAAACGTTATATAAAAGCTAAAAGTTATGATTTAAAACATTTTTTTTTAGAATCTTACGTTGTAAACAAAAAACTCTTTATTTTGCTTTGATTAAATAATTAGGTAAAAAAAAATGTCCAAAACATCTAGATGTAATTATCATATAAATTCCCCTTTTTTAAACTACATATTCTGACTAAATAAGTAAAGCATACATTTCATAACTATTTATGCTTTCTTTGAGATTTTTTCCCAAAACGGAAAATAGTTGATTAGTTTTAACTAGTTTTTTATTGTAGGTTGGTATATTTAAATTTATACTTGTTTATTGTTTTAAATTCTATTTAGTTATCAGTTTTTTAATACTACTTATAGCATTGTTTACGCAGGGGGGGACTGCATTGCACCAGCAGCTACAATGTTGTTATAGCGAAAAAGAACTTCAATAATTTGGGTTTGTATGTTAGGTACTCTACCTCAAAACCTAGCGAGATGGGAATGTAGTCAAAACTCTCGAAACCTTGTTCCTGAAAATTTAGGGGCCTGTATAATTTTTATTGTTGCTATGTCAGAGACATCGAAAAATTACATCCAACTAAAAAATCATATTCCAAAAACTGGTAAAATAAAAAAAAGTGATATCTGTTCTGACACCTAACATGTCAAACGATTGGATTTGAAACACAATCACAAAATAGTCCAGGTGATCGTAGATAATTGCGTGTTATTTTATTCTGAAATATATTTTCTGCATCCCTTTGAGCCATATCATTAACGAATATCAGCCCCGGTGTCGACAATTCCACTTATTTGAATGCCATTAACTATTACGGCGGAAGGGTGCTATTTGTTTACCGCTATTACAAAAGGTTACAATTTTAGTTTCTAAAACTCCTTTTAAAAAAACAGCCATTTGACTCATGTCCCAGTTTAGCACAAAAGGAGCACGTTAAAGTAAAAGAAGTGAAGGTACTAGGCTTGGGATGGTTTCCCTCGATCAAAGTTTTGGGTTTTCACTCCATGGTTCATTTTAACACAAAACTTTTGAATGTCCCATCCTTGCCACAATTGTAGCATCGGGATTGGTCTTTTACGCCTTTGATCATCTTCATGACTTATTGTAAATCGTTTGCGAGAAGATTCCTTCACTTTAGCGACTTTCCTTTCGGTTTAGACTCTTCAGTAAGTTCCTATATTTTTTTATAATTTTGATTACTTGCAGTCTCGTATATCCGTTCCCTATTTCATGTATGATTTTTTCCCACTAGATCACTTTACCATTGTGCTCGTGGGTTTTTGAAGAAGAATAACATACGCCTTATATGTATTACATCAATCCCATTAAATACCGCTGCTTTAACAGCAATTGTCCCAAAATTTTTTTTGGGCGAAAAGCTCAAAAAAGTTCTTCTGGAAACCTCCCAGATTTTAACGTCCGGCGACCAACTATCAAAGCAAACTTTAGAAATTCCTGTCAATAAACGACCAAACCCCTCACAATAACTTTTTGATCTGTCCATTTAAATTCGTTTTTAATGTTATTAAATTTTTAGAAATTTTTTTTTTGCATTGCTTAGTTTTGGGTGGAAAATGGGCAAATCTAGTTGTTCAGGGGCTGTACAGAATTTTGATCGCTTTAACTAGTTCTGCAAGCAGGTCTTTTGTGAACTGGTTTCTTCCATTTAATCTAAAATAACAGATCCTACTATAAAAGGCGGTTCCAAAGTTTAATAATAATTTTAAGTAAATAAAGCAAGGCAATGATAATATTCATTTGCGGATTTTAATCAATCAAGCCAAACACAAAAAGGGTCATTGTAAAAAAACTAATAATGAACAATAATAACAATCCACCTCAAATGCCGTGAATAGAATCTTGTTTAAGCAACAAAAAATTTAAAAATTCCAAAATATACTCAGAAACTATTTATGCTATAATGTTGTGTTTTCCCAAAATCCTCGACTATTTTTACTTTTAAAAGCTTTTTTTGATTCAAAAAAATTAATTAGTATTAATAAAATTATGTTAAAACTTATTTTTTTTAATGGAAATTCGCGTTCAAAAAATAATTTTTATATCCCAACAAAAAAGAAAACCTTTAAGTATTTTTTTTATCAGTTGTGATTCATTCACAAATCTTATCGAAATTTAAAATGCAGGTCTTTGCCATTTACGTCTTATTGGTAAAAATAAATGACTAACATTTAAATAAACAGGTCAATAATAAATATTTTTTCCGTAAAATAATGTTCCACAAAACAATTAAACAAAAACAATGCCCTTAAATATGTGTTACAAATATCAAGTAATGCTCAATTTTTTTACAGTGTGTGGTGATTCGGGCCTACCTGATGTTAGCAAAAAACACTAAACAAATACTATGGCACAAAACAAAAAAACAATTTTTAACCCAAACCCCGACAGCTCTTGCATCTCGGGCGGGAAACGTTTTAAAAAAATTTGACGTACGACCGGGAAAGGGGGCCCGATGTTTATCTTAACCTTTTTTTTTTTTTTGGTAACAAAACAAATTAGGAAAAAAAATAATGTTTCCGGCTCCTTGAGTTTTTATTTTATCTAACAATATATATATATATATATATATATTTATAACATAAAGTAGGCATTGCTTTCTTCGTCACTTTCATTGAATTCTTTTTTAGTGGCAAGATTCACTTTTATCATTTTTCTTTCATTTTTTAAAACCCCCTATTCTTTTACTTTCTTTTCCATGCAAACAAATATAATAAAAAACACAAATAATAAATATTTTAGTGTATTTGAATTTTTGCAGCTATACTCGTAGTAAAAACTTTTTTTTTTTTTTTTTGCCTTCGAAAAGACAGAAAGATTCTTTCGTTTTCGTTTTTATGCTTCTCATAACTAATAAAAATATTAGACCTAAAGGCAGAAACGATGTCATAATTTCTTGTTTTGTTTTTTTACAAAACAAAATATTAATGCAACATCATCATAGTGGCAGAAGTATTTGTTTTATCTCTTATAATATGATTTCAATAATTATTCTAATCTCCATTTCCTATGAAGTAATTCATTTTTTATATATATCATTTTAATTAGAAAAAAATGAATCACAGCAGAAAAAAATTCTGCCACTAGCATTAAAATTTTTTATATTAAACACAATTTATTAAAACTATCGACCGAAGCGATAATATCGTTTATGACACTTATTTTTATGAACATTTTTTGCAAGCCTCCATTTGATATTGCAGCAATTAATGAATGGCAGAAATTGTTTAAAATGATTATTTTACTTAGTACTGTAATATTTATCAACTTCTGTCAGACGATGAAATCATATAAAAATTACTGCCCCCAGCTCCATTACTAAAAGGATTGTACTTTGACAAGATTGTAACATTACAAATGTTCTATTCTTTGGCGGCACATTCCGTATTTTGTCATATCTTAACTTACTACAAATGCAAGAACTGATCCTGATGTAGCTTTGGCATCAAAGCGACTGAAAAAAAGGATCCTGTTTAACTATACCTAATTTAAAACTAGCAAAAATAAATAAAATAGATTGATATTTTATATTAATAGTAACAATCGTCGGATAGGAGCACTTACCTTATAAATACCTCCTTAAATTTCTTATTTATTAAAATATTTTAAAAGCTTCTGGGAATTTCAATTAACTGGTTTATAAGGCAAGATATCAGGCTTTTATAATTTTTGTAATATTTTATTTTTTGAAATAACGGGTGGTTACTTACTTACAAATATACAATATACCCAGAGGAATAATTGAAACACGGGTCAATTGTTTGAGTAATTTTAGCAATTATATTTATGTATATATATATATATAATATATATATATATATATATATATATATATATATATATATATATATATATATATATATATATATATATATATATATATATATATATATATATATATATATATATAAATATCCCATCACAATGTACGGAACGGTTTAGTTTTTATAGAATTGAAAATAGGCATTTATATTTTCGATATACTGGAAGAAACGTTCAAGTCTGGTAGAGAAGTGTGTTTCCTGCGTTAGTTAGAAGGCTTCGAATAATATAAGCTATAGCTCATTGGACGCGGAGTGCAAATCTAAGAAAGGCGTTTTGAGGATTTTTCTTGCCAATAAAACTTGCAATTGTTATTTATTTTATGATGATAACTCAAAAACCATAAGAGATTGCAAAAAACATTTGAAGTTTTATCTTCATTATTTATAATTTTAATTTAACGCTGAAAATGGGCCTCAGCGCCACCTTTGTTGGTTGCGCGCTCGGCGTCCAAAACCAAGTACGTCACAGTAAATATTTTTTTTAGGGTATTAAATATTATTTAAACATCTTTAAAAAAATACGGTATATTTAAAACACTCCAAAGAATTTATTTTCGTTAAAATTTCACTGAAAGTTAATTTTGCAACAAGTTAGACAATTGTAAATTAACAAAATTGTTTCGAACTTTCGTCTTCATTGTACATTAAAAAAATGTTTAAATAATTGTCGTATAAATTTTTCGCTTTAAGAAACCCTTCTTATATACATACTTAACAAGACAATGCCATAAAAGTTTTAAAAAATTTAATCCTTTGCTTATAATAATTTTATACCTTTGACAATATTCTATGATTTTTCATTTTTTGTCAAAGTTATAAAATTATTATAAACAAAGCATAAAAATGTTTAAAACTTTTATGGCATTATCATGTTAGGTATGTATATAAAAAAGGCTTCTCGAAGCTAAAAATTTTTACGACAATTATTTAAGATTTTTTTTTAATGTTCAATTAGGAAAATTGTCTAACTTGTTGAAAAACCCAACCGTTGTGTTCACACGTCCGTGTCATGGTTGGGCCCAGTAGGATCTTTTGGAACATGCGCTAGAGTTGTTGGTTATCGGCAACTCTTTTGGCTAGCGTATGGAACGGGATCCGAAGCTAAGATGAACACAAGGCTTAACTCAAGGTGTTAGCATACCGTGCTGATGAGTAAATGACATCATGTGCCTTAAACAGGTGTCTCCAACGGTGCCTCTGAGATACAGAACGATCTCTCAGAGTATGTAGCCTTACTGCGGTAATGAGGGGCTCTGCCGTGGTGGACTATTACTTCCCTAGCTCCAAACAGTCCCTGAAGTCACCGGCTGCTGTTTCACGGGAAAGAGCTAATCCATCCCGAACAAACAGGTGCTTAGGAAGGGATCCCTGAATCCAAACAGAAGGGGGACAGAACCGCCTTTATAGGGAAAAGGGTTCCCTGGCTTTGAACAGAGAGCGGATAGGACCGTTTTCATAGGGTAAGGCCGGAGATGCAGCATCAGAAAGAACATCTGGTTCCTGTAACAAGGACCTGGTAGCTACCCACGTCAGTAGATCGGGAGAGGAGGGCATGACGGATCTAACCGTCTGCTCGTCATACTCTACAGGAGACTGGGACACCAGAACACATATTGTGCTCGTGTCCGGTAGCGACACAAGTAAGAGAAGATGTAGAAACTCTTCCCAATCTGGTATCAGATTTATTAGATGTCTGATCCTTTTGGGAGAAATATAAAAAGGTGTGAGCCACAATAGACCGAGCGGTCGCAGTGGAGGGCGTAAAAAGTCCACTCACTTTAATCCTACCTACCTACCTACTTGTTGAAAAACTAACTTTAAGTAAAATTTTTAACGGGAATAAATTTTTAAAGTGTTTTGAATGCACCATAATTATTTAAGATTTTTTAATTATTATTTAATACCCTAAAACAATTATTTAGTATGACGAAGTCGGTTTTGAAGTCAAGCGCGCAATCAAAAATATCGCGCAGAGGCCCATTTTCAGCGTTTAATTAAAATTATAAATAATCGAGAGAGAACTCCGGAAATTGGGACTTTTTTTTATCGGAAAGGACATGGCACACATAACATAAGATTCTGGCTCTCAAACGATTTTTAAAAAATTTTAGTATATTGTTTCTTAGATAAATAGGAATATCTTTTAAATGGGACATTTTCGTGCAGGCCTACAGGGTGCCCCAAAAAAATCACTGAGAATTTGAAGCTTAACTGTTTATTAATTCCAATATAAACGCATAAGAAGAGTGAAATTTTGTCTAAATCCGAAGGAATAATATTTGTTGGAGTTAAAATATTTGATTTAACATTTAACACATACAGGGTGGTCAAGTATTGAATAATAATATGGATTATCCTAACTTAAATAGTAATATCGTGATATACTTGTATAAATTTTTATAAATGAAACATTTCTGACAGTTTATTAAGGTAAATTTAAGTAAAAATATTTTGGTTTATTGTCCCAAATATACAGGGATAGTGGAAATTAAAGATTTTTTTTTGGTTTGTTTCAACAAGATATTTTGTGACATATAAAGAGGTACATAGTTTAAAAACCTGCACATTTTTCTGGAAATTTTTTAACAGACGTATATTAAAATTTAGCTACCCATAACCATAATAATTTTCGTGTACTCCTACTGGGTAAAGTATGTAAGAGGTTTCATTCACGATGCCTCCTGGATTTACCTATATTTTTAAGAAAAGTCATTTTAAAATTGTTTGCCGCGCAAAATATTGCTGGTGTAAAATTACTTATTATTAATTAAGTATTGTTCATTTAGTTATTTATTAATTTATATAATTATTAGCCTAAAATTTTAAAAACACAAAATTAGCTCGCTTTTTAGACTTGGAGCACAAGACACTGGCAAAAGTAAAAATTCTGAAGATATATACAAATATATCATAAAATTAACATATTACCTGACATAAACATTTTAAGTTTTTCAATACTAGAGCACCCTCTATGTGTTGAATAACAAATCCCCTTTTTACTTTAAGCAAATATATAAATTCATTTTTTTGTTGGATCTAAATGATAAGTCAGGCTTTTTAGGCGTTTAAATTAGTATTAAGAAACAGGGAAGCTTTAACTTCTCAGTGATTTTTTGGCCACCTTGTAGGCCTGCAAAAGAATGTTTTATTTTAAAGATGTTCCTATTGGCTTAAAAAACATTATACTCAAATTTAAAAAAAATGTTCCAGGAGCAGAATCCCATGTTATGTGTGCCATATTATGTAGTTACTTTATTAGTTACTTAATTATCTTAAAAACCAGAAATTATTGACGTATAGAGTAATTTACATTTTCGATGAAGAAGGCCAAATACACAGAGCGTTCCGTTTAAAAATGTCCCCAAGAATAAAAACTCTCTTTTCTTTTTAAGTACGACTTGTCCCAAAAATATAGGTAAATCAAGGAGACATGGTAAATGAAACCTCCTAGATACTTTACCCTGTAAATGTACACGAAAATTATTTTAGTTATGTGTAGCTTAATTTTATTATACCTGTGTTAAAAAATTGCCAAAAAATGTGCAGATTTTTAAAATATGTACATCTTTATATGTCACAAAATATCTTGCGGGAAGAAACCAAAAAAAACTTTAATGCCAAATTTCTCTATATATTTGGGACAATAAACCAAAATATTTTAGCTTAAATTAACCTTAATAAACTGTCAGAAATGTATAATTTCTAAAAATATATACAAGTATATCACGATATTAACATTTTACTACATACTGGACCACCCTGTACGTGTAAATGTTAAATCAAAATATTTTAACTTTAAACAAATATATTAAATATTATCCCGTTCAATTTAGACAAAATTTCACTCTGCCCGTGGGTTTATATTGGAATTAATAAACAGTTAAGCTTGAAGTTAATCAAGACGGCTCCCAGGGAAGAAGAAGAAGAAAAAGAAGCTTCAACTTCTCAGTGATTTTTTTGGGCCACCCCGTAGGCCTGCACACAAGTATCCCATTTAAAAGATGTTCCTATTGATCTAAAAAACAACACATTCAAATTTTTAAAAAATCGTTCGACAGCCGGAATCACATGTTATGTGTGCTATGTCCTTTCCTTCTCTTCAAGGATATTCTTTGCAATTTCCACTATCTCCTATGTTTTTTGAGTTATCAATAAAAATCGAATAGGCCTTTTTTGTTTTTTGTTAATAACAATTGCAATTTTTATTGCCAGAAAAAATCCTTATAACGCCTTTCGCAGATTTGCATTTCGCGTCGAATGAGCTATCATCGCTCATATTTTTCAAAGCCTTCTAACTATTTTTCGCAGGAAATATACTTCTCGACTAGATATTACCTTTACCTTTATAATTAAATGTTCTATGGTTTTCTTATTCATTTTGCTCTTAGATTAATGACTAGGTTTGATAAATGAACCAAACGAAGCAAGATTTTTAATTAATAATTTGAAGAAATGTTGATGACTGTCGTCATGCTCAGATACATATGCAATGTTTTATACACAGCTCTTATCGTTTTTACCATATATTGTTCTTGTTATGGGTAATTTCTATTTTTAATGATTAAGTGATAAACAATGTACCAACGTGTCACTTACATAACAATGTGATGGATTGTATAAGACATAACGAAAATATGAGATATAGACATGTAATTTTTAAAATATTTTACTTTACTCTAATTTTTTTTTGATTAGTGATATGTATAAATACGTAATTTAGAGTTATCAAGTAATTAATATTTTAAACGAAATGGAAAAAAATGGCTTTAATACCTTCTCACCAGTTTTTAGTGAGATATCATTTATATTTAATTTCATTTTTTTTATTCAAATGATTTTTGATGAGTTAGAGTCAACACAATATTTTTTTTGCAAAGAACAATATGTTTGCAAAATTTTGTAATACAAATAAAAATAGGTTTCTTCTTAATGTACAGCAAGATACATTTTAAACCATTAAACAATTATTATTTTAAAAATATATATTTAATTTGACTAGAACCTATTTTATCTAATGCAAATATAGAAAACAATTTTAACTGTTTAATATTCCTAATAAAGAATATGGTTACGAAAAATATATAAGTTCATAAAGATGGCGATCATGGTACAATCAAATCTGTGATGTTTTATTTCTACATATTTTATAAATTAAAAATTAACAAAAGTTACTTTATACTTGTATATCGATTACTGAGTAATAAATTTAACAACTTTAAACACGTGCTATTATTATTTATTATTTTGACATTATAAGAAACACATACTTTACATAAGCAATGATAATTAAGTCAAAATCCGGAAATCTTTTTCTTGATCAAAAAAGTGTTAGAAAGCATCTTTTTTTAATAAGAAATTATTTTCCAACATTTAAACTGTTTTTGTCAACAAAATTTTATAACGCAATGATATGTTATTAAAAAAAATTAAGAACGTAAAGCAACTTACAATATTAGAGTCGTTTCACACCTACAAGAATTCTAGTAAAATTTATGAAATTGTCACCAAAATTTTGATAAAATATTTCGTAGAATTTTAGGTACCAGACATACATTTAAGTTTGATACTTGAAATAAACTTCGGTTAATTTATTACTAAAATTCATGTGATGCTCATGCGCACAAATGCTAATTTTGAAATGCAGGTGTCAATAACCTAAAAAGGTGGAAAGTTAATGAATTAAAAAAAATTGAAGATGTTACTATTAGGTGTGGTAACAGTTAGATATTTTTTCTTGAATTTATAATCTAACCCTAATTATATTATCGATCCCAAAAATAATTTTGCGTTGATTCTCGCGCATTTTCTCCGTTATGGTGTATAAAATATATACATATTTAATATTTCATTCTAGTAAGAATTATTAAAGGTGTAATTACAACAAAATTATTGTGTAAATTTTGGGCATGTTTCTTGTATGTGAAAATCGTTTCTTAGCATGTAAGCTATTCTTTTTTTGTATTTTAATAGATTTTTACGTTTTATAATACGTACCAACTTAAGGCAAATTTTTGTATTAATAATGACCCAAACAGATTTATTAGTCTGAGACAAACGAAACAGTTTATAGCTTTCACTTTTTAAATTTAAGAAACACATTTAAGGTGGCCGTTTCGCCATGTTAAATCTCCATAAGAACATTACTGTCTTTTAGACTACGGTACTCTAAAACTTGGCAAAATAAATAAAGGATCACCTTATATTTACATAAATAAGACATGTATCTTTCTCGTAAAGACATATAATCAAAAAACTAAGTTTTAATGCTTTAAAAAACAAGGTTGAAAACCACTTAAGAATTGAGTAGGATTTTTCGGTAGTTAAAATTAGATATTTTCGGTATAAGACATTTATTTCGCATTATAACTCTTTACTGTGATTTATAGACATTTAGTAGTAACCAAGTAACAAAAATAATATGTTTTATTATGCCTTTTTTCATATCCGTGGCTCTTTTATTGTAAATTTTAATTGTTTATCCCATATTCGATGTATTTAGAACGAGCGATTAAAGGATAGCTTAATTCAAATAACGTACACTCAAAGAAGGACAGAAGACTGCGTGTTACTAGGTGAGAGTAAAAACATAAAGCGACTTATAAGGAATCTGCCCGAAAACAACTTTTCTGAACTCAGGTATTTTTAAGTAGATGGCGCAGTTAAAACGTCGGTAAAACGTCGGGGTCGGTAGACAGGCCCGTACTAGTAAGATTTGTCGCTTAATTTAATTTGCGTCTTTATTTGTTATTTAAAACTTTCAAACAAATACCTTTAAAGGCAGCCTTGTTGGTCGCCCGTGCGAACAAGTGTGCGAAAGAGAAACAAGATTAGCAGTATAACATCTCCCCGCTCCACGTGCTTGATTGTCGGCAAGGAGGTTTACATACCCCAATATCACCATGCATAGAAATACCTATATTTAATTTTTCTAGGTGAAAACGGGTTGGTAGACTAAAAAAAATATAAGCAGATTTAAACTCTTGACTTTTTAGTCCGACGTACGGTTTTCACCTAGAAAAATTAAATCTAGATATTTCTCTAGATATTCTTTTTGGGAAACCGATATTATTATTGAGAAAAAAACGATTTCCAGCGGCGTCCGTTATGTACCCGTATCTTCGTAGGGGAGGATCGTAGGAGAAAATTTATGGGAACTTGTAAATTTAATGTTCGGCCGACGGTCAGCGCGAACTTGACTATATAAATAAAAATATATGCCATACGCGAATAGCACATAGCTTTGCAGTGAAGTTAATCATGCAATTTCATTGACATAGCTACGTTCGACTGAGCGCTGACCCAAGCACTAAAAGAAAAAACCATGGGTAAATCCCATACTTACTTAGTGTATTTCCATCATTTATTATCTTCACTCAGTGTGCAAATTTATTGCTTAACGGTGAGACATATTGTTTCGACCTTCGAGTGTATACCTACAGCACCCTTAAGTAGTATTCCCTTGGCAGTGCGAACAAACGTGCGAGAGAGGAAGAAGAATCACCTTTTTCTCTCGCTCCAAGATGCTATTGGTTGAAACCTCCTCATCAGCTTATCATCACGTTGAAGGGAGAGAGAAAGATTATAGTGTGATTTTTCTTCCTCTATCGCAGTGAGGCACGTCAAGGCTGCCTCTAGTAGGTATATGCTTGAGGGTTTCTACACAACATTTATAAACTTTAATTGGCTTTATTTGTTAACGGTTTTTAGTCAATGGCATCAGCTATTATAAGTACGTGTAATTAATGTTCATTACAGAAGCAAATTTCTTAGTTCAAAAATATAAAAAAAATTCGGATTACTCAGTTAATAAGGTTAATTCTGTTTAAAGCGTAGTTTACATAATTTCATATAACTCGGTTATTTCAGTATTTAAGTCTGTAATGACATTTGACTTTTACATTTTTAACATATTTTGGGTAATAAGATTAATATACAAATAAACAATAAAATATGATAAACTCAGTTTTTTATTTACAAAACACATACAAAAATGTTTTCTCAATTTATTTTACATATATACAGGGTGTCCCACGATCGACAAACTGCGGCGATTTCTTGAAAAGTGTGTTTTGGAAAATTTGAAGATTTACTAACGTCGGTGGGAGCAAGTCGGCTAAAATATTTCCAGGGTGGTGGCTGTTATACCAGAAGTAGGTGTCAACTTGCTTAATTTAAATAAAACACCCCATGAGTAGAACGTAAATCTGCTATGCGGCCATCCAGATATTTTAACCTGGGCTTTAAATTTTTTTCCAAAATTTTCAATTTTCCAATTTCTACCTAAAATAACTTTTTAAAAAATAATGAAACTGCCAATATTTTTATTTCCATTTTAATCTAAGCTAATACTAGAATCATACAAATTGAATAATTGGGGCCCATGACAGCTACAAAGAAAATATGGGCCCTCAAACCACAAAAACAGGTAAACAATAAACCTAAGAGCCAACTTTAAATTGCATTAAAAAGAAAACTAGAAATGATCGAGTATTTCTAATTAGTCAAAACATCTTCTTCAATTCATGCCCTTTCGAACAATATGCAAAACTACAATTTGCTTAAAAAAGCAAGAGTTATTTGTCAACTTTATCAAGATGGGCATTTTTTCCTTTGTGGCTGTCATGGGCCCCAATCATTGAAATTGTGCTGATTCTAGTATTAGTCTAGATTAAAATAAAATAAAAATGTTGTCACTTTCATGATTTTTCAAAAAGTTATTTTAGTTCGAAGTCAGGAAAATTAAGAATTAAAAAATTAACAAAAAATTCTTAGGCCAAGTTCAAAATATCTGAGTGGACCACATAGCAGACGGCCCCACCTATCTCAGATTTATGTATGTCTACTCATGTGCCGAACAACTGTATATTATTTCATTTTTAGATTCTACACAAGGTTTCATGCTTCATATCCTCTACCTAAATCTAAACGTTTTTGACATATTTAAGTTTGTACATAAATTTTTGCTATGAGAAAGCCGTTATTTAATCTGAGTTTGATTTATTGTTAAGAAGAACCTACTTTAATAATTTTTTAAAAATATTTTAATAACTTATATGTTTTTAAAAAACAAGATTGAAAATAAAATTAAAAACCAGCTAGAAAACATTTTTTTTTGTAAAGCCCCAATTTTTTTAATCCTATCTTATTTAGCATTAAAATAAGGGCAAGTTTGTATAAGGATGCCTATTCCAAAAATGTTTAGTTTTTGGTAAATTATTACATAGTTTAATATTTTTATATGGCGATTGCTGATTTGATGTTTAGTTATACTCCTATTTGGTTAAAATATTTTACTCTTAGTTGGATTATGACGGTGACATTTATATAGGAATTGTTTTTTAACGCCATTATAGTGAGCTCCGAGTATTATGGAGTCGCCATGAAAAATATTAAAGTGGCAATATATCAAATCCAAAAATTTTCGTAATGGACAACCTTACACAAACTTGCAAATATAAGATAAAATATAGATAAAATTATAAAACTCGGGGTTTCCTTAAGAACAAAGATTTTGGCAATTTTTTAAATTTCATTTTTTATCTTATTTCTTGAACACCCTTGTAATAAGTTATGAGAATACTGTAAAATCTCCTTGAATTAAGGCATGTAAACATCAGTTTTGATGTAAAAACTTAAATATGTCAAAAACGCTTAGATTTAGGTATAGCATATGATAATGAAATTTGATTAAAATCTTGTGTAGGAATCTAAAGATAAAATAATATAGACTAGTTGACACCTACTTTTGGTATAATCGGAAGTGTCAGCAACTTTAAAATATTTTAGCCGAGTTGTCGCTATCGACGTTAGTAAACTTTTAAATTTTTAAAGCTTGCCTGTCAATTGCTGCAGTTCGTTGTGGGACACCTACAAAAGTATTTACTTTTAAGTTTTATTTTTGATATAACCAATTACAAAATGTGTCATCTTCTAAAGCGAACTGAAGCTAGTCTTAAAGAGGATTGTTTTCTTTTTGTGGAATATGTTTGCTCATAAAACCCTCAGTTTGGATTTTAACTCTCGATAATAATGGTGGTATCTTGAAACAGTGCAACTTATTTGGGTATGTGGATATCCTGAATTATCTTAACTCTTTTTTTTTTTTCATAGTCATTTCAGCACATAAACCTCCTGGCCTTTTAACAGACTCTGTACTTGGTTGTAAATCCTAAAATATCAAAGATGAATAATATTAGTATTGACCTATGTCCAGGGTTTTCTGTTAATTTTATATAGTTTACTAGCTTTTCGCCCGCGTGGATTAAACGATTTTGGCTTTTCTTGTTATTATCCCGTCTCACAAAAAAAAATTATATTCGATACATGGAAGAATATTCTTAGCCTAGCCTTTTGCCAAATTTTATCGTGACGAGTCAAGGATAAAAAATGAATGAGTGATCATGATTTTATTTTATTTTTTTTTTTCAAATTAAACCCCTATAATTTTTTAATGATTATGATAGATATTATCTCTAATGACTAGATGCATTTGTTTAATAAAAAAAAAAATAAATAAAAAAATTGTAATTGTATTGTATTAAATTGTTATTAGGCACTTTATTCCGCTTTGGTTTATAGAATAACATATTATTTAAATATTAAGTTTTATAGATAATATAAAACAAATTTAGACTAATAACTACTCAAAAACATCACACACATCTACATGTTTTTAAAGTGTACTCAAGGGCGGATTGGGAAAATTCTTATGGGGGGGGCGGCCTTAGGCAGGTTAACCAGGTTTTGGGGTATTCATATTGAAATACGCCCCAATGTTAAGGGGTCCGGTCCTCCGTCCAGGTTAGCCACCTGTCTGGCTCCACTTGTAAATTACAAATTACAGTAGGCCTACGTATTATAGCAACCACATTATTTTTTACAAATAACTATTGCCTAACCTAATACAATAGGCAATATAAAAAGTGTTGTAATGAAATAAAAAATTAATAATTGTAATAGGATCTATGGAGAGAATTATGTCATTTATTCATCATATATCCTATTCACCATGATAACTTTACGTAATGCTAGTGTATTAACCTATCCTTCACAATTTGTGTCAATTTTTTTTATGAAATATAAATAAATATAGGTAAATATATAGAAATTTAACCAGTCAAGTAAAAACCTTTCAACAGAAAAAAGATATGTACTGGGGCTTTAACAATTATTGCATAATTCTGTGCTAAAATTATATTAAAATATCTGTCAAACATAAATATTTTTAAATCAATTATTGGCCAGTTTCAGGGTGGTTTAAGGTCAAACCATAAACATTAATTTCGTTTGTGCTGCTGTTGCAGTTCCCGTTCGCAAGTTAGACTTGGGCGGCAGTGAAACGGCAACGACAATGAAATGTCAAGTTTAAAAAATTTGGGAGTTACTTTTGAAAGTTGTATCCGCGATGAAATATAATTTTAAAAAATAATGCGAATTAAATTTGTACTTACCTTTTGTCATCTTTGGGTATAAAATACCCTAACCAGGCCTAAACTCTTTGAGTCATTTTAGTTTTGTATTTCCTTATAACCACTTTTACATCGTCTTTTAATGTCTTTACAGTTCATATAAGAACACAAAACGTAACAACAAAATGCACCAATTACATTCCATAAATATTTACACCTTTAACTAAACAAAGCATATTTGAAATATAAACAAAACTGTCGTTATTCGGAATGGCCATTTGAAATCCAGAACACCAACTGATTTGTTATCCTATATTCTAATAGGTACATTCGAATCTCAAAAGCCAGGTATTGCATACTCTTTGTCATTCCATAATGTAAACAAAGACAAATAGATGCGACGACCATCACAAGGTAAAAAAAAAGGACAAAAGAATAATCGCTCTTCTCGTCTCGGGCAATAGCCAAATATTTATAGTGGGACATTCTCCAGTAAAAAAAGAGATGTACATTTTAAAACTGCCTTGTGTACGCCATATTAAAATAATTATTTTTGTTGTGAGGCTAAGTTATTTGGGTATAACAACTACATTTTTTTTTCGTTTTACAAGTATTTTATTAAAAATAATAGGCTTGACGTTTTGGAGATAAATGTATCTATCTCCGTTAATAAAAGCAAATAAAAATTTCGTTGCTTAAAACTAATTTAACAATATTTTAAAACAGTCAAAAATACCTAAAAATACTAAAAAAGTTAATTTTAAGGAGCGTTTTGTGCTCGACCGACAGTCAGTACTAACAGCGTAGGTCTACCAATGAAAATGTGTACCTTTGATCAACTACAGCGCAGAATTCTTAATGCGTTTAAATTAGTGCGAACACGAGCGAACGAACGAATCTGTTCGCTAACGCTCGCCCAATTTAAATGGCGAACGAAGAAGACCGGAACGAATTCGTTCGTGTTCTCGCATGTTCCAACGCTTGTCGAGTAATCCGCGAATCATCAAAGAAAATTCGTGCTCAATGTAAACGGTGTCTAGTTAGTAGCGAGCGAATTCGCTCTTAGCACACGAAATTTATGGGCTGCGTTAATATAATAAAATTGTATGAATTAAGTAGATTTTAATACTTATTGGTATTTATAAGTCGTTTAATATAGACCAATACAGAATGGAGTGGACAAACGAGAACACCCTTCAATTAATCGAATTATATAGAAGCAAACCGTGCTTATGGGATCCAAAATCAAATTTGTACAAAATAACCAACAAGAAAATTGATGCGTGGACTGACATTTCTTCAGAATTAAATTGCGATTTGGATGAAAATAAATTCGCTTCTTGCATCATTCAGGCGAGAACGCCAAAAATCTGTCACAGACATTCTACAAAAGTTTGTTTTTGGCCCAAGTGATCGCTTGTTAAATCCATTAACAAAGCTTTGCTCCCTGTATGGTTTCTTCTCTTTAACAAATTAAAACACCATTTTCTTTTATTTTTTTACGTTTTTGCGAAAGGCCCGCTATAACTACAAAACTGGCAGCGCTAATTATAACGTCGTCATCTGTTACCGACGACATGATGAGTTTCCACGGATCGTTTGCGAACGAGGGAGCACGAACGAATTCATTCGTTCGTTCGTTCGCTCGTGTTCGCACTAATTTAAGCGCTCCTATAGCAGTATATTACCTCTACATTGTAGTTGATCATACATTTTCATTTATTCGTCCGATGTCAGCGCTAACTGTCGCCATCGGTCGCCTTATTAGTTTTGATAAAAGTACCTTTTTTGCTACGAATTCCCGCAGAAACATTCATAATACTCTAAACTACAAGGGGGGTTTAAAAACAAAGGATATCCCTTTTGCTTTTTATACCTATGATACCTATTTGTTTTTCCATTTCATTGAATTTCTAAACTTTCATTTTCTGGCGATTTTTAAATTTTTACTATGTACTTGCTCTACCACACTATTTTTTATGCTAAAAGTCGGTGGTACTTTAACATAATAGGGCGGTAAAATATTTTGTCAATTTAACTATATCGCAACATTTTAGTTACATGAGTGAACAAACATTCAAATTTTTTAATAATTTTTAAATTTCGCATACTATTATTTTTAAATTTTACCAATAAAATCCAAAAGTGGCTAATTTGTTTTATAATACAGTCAAAATTTTATTATGGCGAAGTTTAATTTAAAATTGTAAAATATTGAAGAATGACCCTTAAATTTTATTAAATTGTTTCAGCTTTTGGGCGAAATAAGTCTCTGTACTTCAGAACATATTGGCATTTATTTTTAGTTGAAATTATTGACATTGTTTCGGTTATACATTTCTACGCACCGGGGCAGCACTTGGTGGAACACAAAATTGTAAAATATTAGTATCTAAAATGCCTGCGCCAGCGCATCCAGACGGCCACCTTAAGGAAAACAAATTGTAATTAAAAATCCTTTTTAACAATAAAAAAACACAAATAATAAATTGTATTTTAGAAGGAACAGATCATTAACCTATGTCTTTTGTTGAACTCCCAAGTTCCTTAGAATGCACTGCAATTGAATCTGCAGAATCTAATAAATTCTTTATCTCTTAGTACTGCATATAGCTTTTTTCATCTTAAAACAGTCCACGAAGGCTAATAAAGGCCTAAGTACTAACGTATCGTGTTTGTCTTAAGTGTGGCAAGGGAAGGTTTATTCACATGGGACTTGAGTTCTGAGAATTAAAAAAAGAAAGAAAAACTTCTGGTGGGTAGCAAGTTCCATAGTCTAGACCTAGACACTGTAGAAATGAAGAAACGCGAACAAAGTGAAAAGTTCGGGCTTCTTCAGTTGGACTGTAAAAAGATATATAATATGGAACTATGCGTTGCTTTGTTGGGAGCTACCAGAGAAGGAATTATATTATTTAACTTGTCGGACTAGAAGCCTTGAAAATACCTAGGTTAAGTTAGGTTTAAAGTGAGTGGCCTTTTTACGCCCTTCACTGCGACCGCTCGGTCTAATGTGGCTCACACCTTTTTATATTCTCCCAATAGGATCAGACTTCTAATGAATTCGATATTAGATTAGGAGAGAGTTCTTACATCTCCTCTTACTTGTGTCGCTACCGGACATGAGCACAATATGTGTTCTGGTGTCCCTGTCTCCTGGAAAGTATGACGAGCAGACGATTAGATCCGTCATGCCCTAATCTCCCGGTCTAGTGACGTAGGTAGCTTGTTACAGGAACCAGATGTTCCTTCTGAGGCCGCATCTCCGACCTTACCCTTTAAAAACGGTCCTACCCGCTTTCTCTTTAAAGCCAGGAAACCCTTTTCCCTATAAAAGCGGTTATGTCCGCCTTCTGTTTGGATTCAGGGATCCCTTTTTAAGCACCTGTTTGTTCGGAATGGATTAGCCCTTCCCCGTGAAACAGGCGCCGGTGACTTAAGGGGCACCTTTCGAAACGGATTCACCCGTTCCGGTCGGCGCCCTTTGTCTGCTTGTGACCTTGGGTGGCACCTCTCGAAACATTTATTATTATCCGTTTCGGTCAGCGCACCTTTTTCACTTTTTCCTATGAAAGCGGTTCTCTCCGCTTTCTGTTTGGAGCTAGGAAAGTAATACTTCACCACGGCAGAGCCCCGCATTACCGCAGTAAGGACCGGTCGCCCTGTATCTCAGAGGCACCGTTGGAAACACCTGTTTAAGACACAGGATGTTATTCACTTATCAGCACGGTATGCTAACACCTTGAGTTAAGCCTTGTGTTCGTCTTAGTTTCGGATCCCGTTCCATACGCTAGACAAAAGAGTTGCCGATAATTGATCATACGATCAATGCCCAAGCCACAAATGCCCTACAGCCCGTCGGTGTGCAAAAGAAGGATGCTTTCCTGTAAGCGTGGTATTATTAATAAAACAACTAGCTCTTCTTTAAATGTAATTAAAAATGGTCAGATGCCATTCCTCAGACATGATTTGGGATACCTACAGACTACACAAAATAAGAGGACCATCTAAAATACCTGATAAACGTCAATTAGAAACAAAACTGGAGAGCCAAGAACAAAGCTTAGATGAAAGATCGTAGAAAGAAAGTTTGTTAAGGAGCCTATTATGCCACACCTGGTCAAAACCTTGGATATGTCAAGTGCAACGATCTGGGATTCACCAAGAAACTTAGTCCATTTATATTAGACAAAGGAAAGAAAATCTGCTGTGGATCTTTTGTGACGAAATTCATGCTCTCTGTTACGTTGTGCTTTTCCAAATACTTTAAGATTTGGAAATAAATTTATTTTTCCATTACCTTACAAGCAACTAAAAGAAGCGATATAGGCATACAGCTAAAAGAAAGAGTTTTGGATTTTTTCTTGAAGGCAGGTTGCACAAGTGCAGCTTTCCAACTTTTCGAAAAAATGCCCGCGTCGTAAGCTAATTGACGCTATAACGGTTTGGATTTTTCTTTACTACAATAACTAGAAAAAAACGTTGCCAAAACTTTGTGTCCTTAAATTCCTATTTGACAAATCGGTTCCTATCTATAATTTAATATATAACATAGAGAACTTACACAACAATACACTGTTCTAATCTCGTGGTAATTTATTTTTACCATTTTTTTGTATACAGTAGCAACTAGTTACATTATTCTATTATGTGTGCCTAAATTAAATTGGCTTTCATTAAACAAATTATAATACATGACAAGAGCTAAGTCTTGCGTAGCTTTCCCTTTGACGGAATACTGATAAACTTTCCTGGCATCCCGATACTATATTTTTGGAGAAACAGTTGGTATTAATAGAGTACTTTTAGTTGCCATAGTTCTTAACACACATATTCTAAGTTAAGCCATCCAAAGTTTAATATGGTAAATGCTCATACGATATCCTGCATTTAAATGTATACAGAGTGTTATTTAATAATTCAACACGATTGGTCAATAATATATTTAACAGGTCTTTGGATTTTTTAAATAATTTAGTTGACCCTTATTTTTAAAATTACCTCAGTTGCTTTGAAAGTAACAAAAGCAATTTCGTTACAAATACGTGGAATTCTATAAATATTTCGTTCTTGCACACAATGAAATTGAGTGTATACCCCTAGCAACTGTTTCGGAGAGCTCGTTCCCTAACAGGAGAATTAAAGTCAAGGGTCAATATTCCACAGGTAAAAGCTGGGGTATATTATTTTTGGTAAATGGCTAAGGCCGTAGTGAAGTTTAAAAATATTTAACAAAATTTGTTTTGTGCGATAACCATAAATAATTTTAAATATTCGATTGTATGTAAACCATGTCTGTTAGTTCAATGTTGAGTATACATAAAAATAAGATCATAGCAAACAGGTTAATGGTAAAATGGGTTTGTCAAATCAATTAGACCCAATAAGGTGTATTTCGGTAGCAAACCATGAAGTTGCGTCTAATAACTGCTAATTACTTGTTTTGTGTATCCTTCTTAACCTACCAGATCTGTGAAATAATACATGAGCCTGTTACTTTTGACCTGAAGTGTTAAGTCTCAAATGGGAAAAACCGGTTTGTCTTAGCCTAAGCATTTATGGATTTGTAATGTTTGCAATGTACTCTTAGTATGTTTTGAATACGTAACAATAAATGTAATTTAAAATTAAATTTTAGTCTTGTTTAATATACACATAATATTTAAGTAAAAAAGAATATTTAAAGTATTTAAAGCAATATAAATATTGGACGGGATACAAAAAAAAACTAAATAGTTAACAATCTTCTATATTAATTTTTAATGTGACGTATTGTGTACGAGCGCATATTACTAACTTTTTTACCTTCTCGTTATTCCACATATACCATATATTAATAAATTTGTATATATATATATATATATATATATATATATATATATATATATATATATATATATATATATATATATATATATATATATATATATATATATATATATATATATATATATATATATATATATATATATATATATATGTTTATATATATATATATATATATATATATATATATATATATATATATATATATATATATATATATATATATATATATATATATATATATGGACCGATACCCAAGAAATTTATTACCTTTGTTGTATATATATATATATATATATATGTTAATAAAACGAAAAATTCCCTACTGTCTCGGTGTATACAAAGTATTATTCCGTTTTAGACAGTTAAAGAAGATCCTGTTCTATGTTGGCCACTATGATTCTCTCCCTAGACGCGTTTCGCCCGCCTTACGGGACTCGTCAGTAGGGCTGTAGCGAGTGAACAGTGAACAACAGAGAGAAAAAGCGTCAACTTATTGAACAAATATCATTGTTCATCGGTAAGACATTAAATCCTACCTTCACGGACGTAGCTATAGCTTTGACAAGGGAGGGGTCCCCAAAGAGGAAATTGATGCTCTACTAGAGAAAAAGCAAGTTCCCAAGGCTAGTAAAATACTCAATCTTAATCCATTCCTAGATGATGATGGGATTCTTCGTGTCGGGGGAAGGCTGCAGAAATCGCATTTGTCATTTAACTCCAAACACCCTGCGATTTTGCATTCTCATAGTCACCTTAGCAAATTGGTTATTAACGACTAGATGACTAGAGATAATATTAAGTAGCCTATGTCTCCGTAAGACGCCTTCCGTACGGCTAACTGTAAAAAAACACTTTTTTGCTCCTATTTTTGTCCGGGGCGAAAAAATTTAAAAAAAGGGCTTGTTAGGTTCTAGCCACTGCTAAAGACTACCACTGTGCCAAATTTCATTATTTTAGCCCCCCTCAACTTCAGAATCACCTGGATAGATAAATAAATATATATACCTACCTACTTTATAAATATATCCACATTAGCAATTAAAAAAATATAGGGGTTTAAAATTTTAGTATGGGGGATCTGGAAAGTAAGAGTTTGGTTAGTTATAAATTTTGTGATTTGCGTAACAAACCCATGTCTATTTTAGAAAGAAAAAAATTTTGATTTTTTTCCCGGGAATATCTGGAAACGAAATTTCCGATTTCGTTTTTATTTTTTTTCTGACGTTATTTAAAGAAATAGGAATAACAAAAGACATTTTTTATGGTCCCCTTTTTGTTCAAAACAGCTTGAGAGATTTTCATGACTTTCCCGTTTTTGTTAAACCATCATCAAATTTATTTTTTAAAACGGACCTGGGTTTTTTATTTAATTTTGACCCCCTTTTATTATCCCAATTAAAAAAATGTATAACACTTAATACTTATAAACAAATATGGAACGCCCCTATAAGAAATGATGTGCGTTCCTTATCTAGCTCATTATCTCTTAAGAAAAATATGTTTATTTAACAGAAATATATTAAGTATTATACATCATTGTAATTGGGATTATAACTGCTTCAAAAAAATGCAATAAACAATTGAGTGTCGTATTTAAAAAAATAAAGTTGATGATGATTTAACGAAAACGAAACGTCGTAAGAAAAATCTCCCAACGCTGTTTTTAGACCTTAAAAAAGTGGCCATAAAAAGTGTCTTTTGTTTTTCCTATCTCTTAAATAACGTCGGAAAAAAAAAACAAAATCGCCAAATTTCAGTTTTTCCGGATATTCCAAGTACTGGAATTTTACAACTTTCTAAACGGTTGTTGTTAGACACCTAAATGCGCAACTTTGCCATAATTAACGACTTCTTTCTTACGGTTTCGAGGACCCCCATGCATGCTCGAATCTGTGGCACTGTATAGATCTCCATTTGAAAACCTTACACGGCGGAAACCAGCTAACATTAGATACTTTCCCGGAAAATGTACTGGATCGTCAATGGGAAAAGAACAGTAAAAACTAACACTGGAAAATGTATCAAGTGAAATTGATTCAAAGCCCAGACAGCCGAAAAAAATTAATGGGACAACTTCCGACAACACGAGTTACACCATCACAACCATTTTCTCACTCGGGAGTTGACTACGCGGGAACCATTACAAATCAAGACGTCCAAGGGCAGAGGCAATAAAAGTCACCAAGGTCCACATTTTTTTGACAAAGGTTTATTGGGCTTTGGTCTTTTTTCTTAAAAAAAAAACTAAAAGAGATACCTGATTTGTTCGTTTTATACTTTTTAAAAGCGACACTTCTTTTTGTATTATAACAATTGCGCAACGCGAAGAGACAAAATAGACTAGTCTAGCTTGGTTTGGTGCGCGCCGCAAAGGCGGGCGGCGCGGCTGCGGGGGCAGTGCCCTTCCCCCTCTCCCCACTGCGGCGGACTAAGCAGCTATCGTTTTCTACAATCGGCGCGGTATAATTTTTTTTTTGTTGGACAAGTAAGATGGATATGAATGGGGTCCGGGCCTCCTTAACCCCTTATATACGTCCGTGCCTACCTTTGATGTCCTACTGAAACCAATCTCAGCAAAGTTGGCATCAAGTTTTACGGGTGGGTAGTAAAAATGTTAAAAAAGAAAAAAAATTTTCCCCCTGTCTCGGTGTATACAAAAGTATTACCCGTTTTAAGACAGTAAAGAAGACATGCTGTTCTCTATGTTGTCCACTATGACTCTCTCCTTTAGACGCGTTTTGCCCCGCCTTACGGGTCTCGTCAGAACGAGAGTGCACAGTGAACAACAGAGAGAAAAAGCGTCAACTTATTGAACAAATATCATTGTAAAACGGGATCGGGGGTAGGATTTAATATCTTAATAAAAAAACCCCAAAATTCCCTTCTCTCTGTTGTCCACTGTGCACTCGCTACAGCCCACCGGGACGAGACCCGTGGGCGGGCGAAACGTCTAGGGCGAGAGTCATAAAACGAGTAATACTTTGTATATATATATATATATATATATATATATATATATATATATATATATATATATATATATATATATATATATATATATATATATATATATATTATAAAAAAATATATATATATATATATATATATATATATATATATATATATATATATATATATATATTATATATAATATAATATATATATATATATATATATATATATATATATATATATATATATAATATATATATATATATATATATATATATATATATATATATATATATATATATATATATATATATATATATATATATATATATATATATATATATATATATATATATATATATATACAGGGTGTTATTTAAATAAGTGCCCGATATTTAGAGACTGATTTTTCAAGTATTTTAAGGTAAAAAGTTCCTATGAACGTGTGGTCTAAGATGCCGCTTCACGAAAAAACAGGGTGTCAAAGTTTTATTTTATTTATGTTTTTTCTGCAAAATTTTCCCTTTAAATAATCCCGGGGATTCGAACGAAAATTGGTCCCTTTGGGGGTTTTTTGACATGAGAAATTTGAATTTGTTCTTAATTTAGCTCTTACTTGGGGGGGGTTTTTTTTATCTACTTGTATGTTCTCACTTTAAAGGGCTCATGATTTTTTGTACAACCTTGTATTTACATTTTTTTTAAAAAAGAAATGGATTCCTTATTTTTTACGAAAAAAGGTACTTTATTAAATGACGCTAGAGCAACGTTTTCGAAATATTTTAGTTTAAAATAATCGATGCATACGCTTAGTAATAAATATGTTAAGTAAAGACCGCCGAAAATGACGGTTTTATCAAGTAGCCTAGTCAATGCATTTTGTTTGTGTTGTCATAAAAATTCAGACATAATAATTTTGACGTACTTTGACGTACAGTTGAGTAGTAGGTAATAAATATTAGTGATTTTTTTTTAAACGGTAAATTTTACCATCGAGATGTTGACATGCATTTTACATACGGACTTGCAAATAAATGCTTATGAAGTTAGACGTTTGTATCAGAGCGTTATCCGAATCGCATAGTTCCAACTCCAAAACTTTTTAAAGAATCCACGGTCGGTTAAGAGAAACAGAAACATTTGAGAAAGCTAGTCACCGGGTCAAGTGCAGTTCGAACGGTAAGAACCCAGATATCGAAGATGCAGTCCTTAATATGGTAGAAGAACAGCGAAACAAGCACCAGGAAAGTAGCGTTTCGAAAATATTTCTCATTTTTTCTGGTATGGAAAATTTTAGTGGATAATTTATTAATATCCCATCATGTTCAAAGAGTTCAGGCACTGCTACCTGTGACTTTCCCTTACGTATAATTTGTCGTTGGTTTCTCCAATGCCTTATTCAAACCCTTTGTGGGAAACCTTATCCTGTTACGACGAAGAAAATTTTCCCTAAAGAACGCTACGATTTTAAATAATAATCATATGTGGTCAATGAAAACCCACATGCAACGGGAATAAATTTCAAGAACAGTTCTCTGTTAACGTGTGGGCAGGAATCCTGGGAGATAATTTGATAGGTCCTTTTTTCTTCCGGGAAGATTAAATGGCGAGATATATCGTCGTTTTCTTGAAGAAAATTTTTGTCTATTTTACTGGAAAATGTGCCACTTAGACTAAGGAATGAGATGTGGTTTATGCATGACGGTGCCCCGCACATTTTAGCACCCAAGCGCGAGATTTTTTAAATCAAAATTTCAATAATCGTTGGATAGGTAGGAGGGACTCAACCATGGCCTCCTAGGTCGCCAGACCTTAATAGTTTATTATTTTGGGGACATCAAAAAAACATTAGTTTACCAAACACCTATTCAAAATGAAGAAGAACTGAAAATCGAATAATGGACTTTGTAGAACGATTGAAAATATCAGAATTTTCCAGAGGGTACGAATCAATGAGGAGAAGATTGGATGCGTTTTCTACAGGCAGGGGGGGGGCATTTCCAACATTTATTGTGATTTTGATCTGGTTTTTCATCCTGTTTTTATTTAGTGTTCGTCTGTTATTTTTTTTTTTAATATTTCATGTTGATTAAAAAAGTTAATTTCCCAAAAATTTTTTCATTTTTTCAAAACACATGCATCGATTATTTTAAACCAAAAAAAATTTCGAAAGTTCTAAAAGGGCATCTAATAAGACTATCTTTTTTTGCATAAAATGACTAAGGAATTCATTTCTTTTACCAAAAATAAAAATACAGGGTTGACAAAAAGTCATGAGCCTAAGTGAGAATATACATGTGGCTAAAAGGCCCTCAAGTAAGAGCCAAAGAACAAATTCAAATTTCTCATGTCAAAACCCCCAGGTACCATTTCGTTCGGAAATCGGAATTATTTAGGAAATATTAGAAAAAACATAAATAAAAATAAAACTTGACAACCTGTATCTTGAAAGCGAAGATCTTAGACCACACGTTCTAGGAACTTTTTACTTAAAATACTTGAAAATCACTCTGAAATATCGACACTTATTAAATAACACCCTGTATATATATCTGTGTGTGTGTGTGTGTGTGTGTCTCTTTTAAATTAAATGCAAATTTATAAAATCTAAACGTAATATATTAAGGCATTTATTCTTCAATTTAAAAAAAATAATAATTTTGAAATAAGACAAGGAAACCATTAGGAAAAATTTTTTACTTGACATTTTTTAAAATTTATTTATATGTTAAGATCAGACTATATATATATTTTTATAGACAAGACTAAACAATTTTTTAAATAGTTTTACCTACTTACTTAGGAATGATATTTGTCTTTATTTTACCCATATTAGGTTAGATATAACAAACTTTTAGCAAACATAGCCCCGTGTAAGTAAACAAAAAGTAATTTCAGAGATACTCTTTTACCTAGAATTTACCTGACTTGAATATTTTCTTGTTAAAATTTAGGGCGGCATGAAGCTCCGCACATATCTGTAATTAATACAGTGTCATAAAATAGGGCCCATTAAATCGTATACTAATCTCCGCTCGGGTACTTTCTAGGTAGCCAGTAGGGCGGCCAGGGGTTTATTTCATTATTGTTCAATAAATAAATATAATTGCAACTTGTTCCCTTAAATATAGTCTTGTATAACCATTTGTGATTACAAGTAGTACGTTATTTCGAAAGAATATGTATGCGATAAGTGAAATTGTTAGCCAACGTGGTATAAACTCAGATTATTTGTAACAATTACAAGTTTAGTTTTAATCGTGTCCTATTATCTGGTGAAATCCGATGGCGATGTATCCAAAAAATTGTAAAGCCGTACTTCTCACTATTGGACAAGGAACTGGAAAAACTGCGAGCTCTGGAAATGTTGACCATAATCATAAAACATAAGTAATCGTGTACTTCAGCGGCAGCACATTTTAGCGGCTGCTAAACGTAAAGCAACGGATGATCATTGCAAACGGCCATCCAAAATTTTGTGCTCTATTTTGCCCAATAGCGAAAAATCATTTGCAAATTAGTGATCTTAAATGTATCAAGGAAAATATGTATGATGCCAGGAGAAAATCAATGCCCACATTGCCTAGAAGTATAGAAGAAGTGCATAGAGCTCTAAATGACCTATAACTTATAGACGAGAAGATTTTTTATTATGGCAATAGTAATATTGTGCCTTAAACGCCTTGTTTTTTCATGCCGCGAAAAATGACTTACAACTGATGCCGAAATATATTGTAACGGATTTCGAAAAAGCTATCCAAAAGGCCGTGAAAGATGTATGGCTAAAACCCAAATAGCACCTAGGATTAACTGCAGGATATAAAGACAAAACCTCTGAAATTGGACAGTGGCTTGGTTACTGTTTTGGACTGTTATTTCTGGAACCAGAAAAGTAAGCAACGCTTTTGTTTTTGAACTATGTACAATTCAACCGCAAAGTGAAAAAGTACAAAAATTTGCAGACTATTTGGTCCATAATTATTTATCGGAAGATGCACATTTTCCTCCACAACTATGGGCAGAAAATGGTGCATCAATAATTCGAACGACTAATGCATGTGAGTCATTTCATTCGCATTTTAATAACTCTTTTTATAAGCCCCATACATCACTTTTTTGTTTATTGACACTTTGTTCAAATTTTAAATTGAAGTTTATATAAAAATAAATAGCCCTATAAGTTGCAATACAGTAGGTCCAAAAAAGCAAATTTACTTGGAAAAACACATTTTTGATTATCAAGCAGAAAAGACTGGCATTTTACAATTTATTAAACTAACATCACACTATTATAGTCAAATGAAAGTTAAGTTGTTCGATTTTGTACGATGTAATTGTTTTACTAACTGTTTAACTAACCCAAACTAACATCAAACTATTATAGCCAAATGTAAGTTGAGTTTTTTTTCCCTTTTGTACGATGCAATTTGGTTTTTTGTCTTTTATTTCTTTTAAAATTTTATATATATATATATATATATATATATATTTTTTATAATTTAATAACCCAAATAACATAAAATATTATATAAATATGTATTTTATTTGTACGATAATATTTTTGTTTTTTTTATATATATATATATATATATATATATATATATATATATATATATATATATATATATATATATATATATATATATATATATATTTTTGATTTTTTTAGTTTTATTGAAACTGAATTATGACGTGCGGAGTTTCGTATATCAATCTGTGGTTAAAATTGCATGACCTGCGGAGTTTCCAATCGCCCAAAATTTATACCTATACTTATATTATATCACTAAATTAAACAGTTGCCCTTCCCCACTAGTCAATATACTTCAATAGGTATATATTAATATTTCTGTTTAAAAATATATATATATATAATATTTATATATATATATATATATATATATATATATATATATTTTTTTATCTTTGTAATCTTTAATTAAACATACATTTTTAATTTTAATTAAAATTCTTATTTTAATAAAAGCTTAAATTTTATTGTGTTTGTTTGACAAAATCTCGGTCGAGAGACCACTTAAGAAACGTTTGAACTTAAAGGCAACAGAAGACGAGAGACGAGAAATCTAGAGGGACTCTTAGCGGTATCAATATTTAATTTACAAATAGTTATAAAAGAAAAAAAATTGTCTATTTAATTTTGTGCCTGACGATGGAAACAGAACACATAGTCCACCCTTGGGATACTACCTGCTTTTCTGTCCACTATCCCTCGGAAGTAATTCCACAAATTACAAAAAAAAATAACTGCGCATTCAGAACTATATTTAACACACAACAAAATGTACCTAACTCAACCATAACCCGTGGTTTTTGCTTAGCCCCGATAAAAACTGAAATAAAAATTGAAGCCCTTAAAAAGTTTTTTTTAATCAGTCGGTCTTATTGTTAGACGCCAAAAACTGTTTTAACAACCGTATAAAAATAAAATAGTTTCTTGCTTGAACATGAACAAACATAAATCTTTTTGGCCATTTGCCAAAAGTGTCTGTAACATTTTTTTCGAATAAATTCTCTGATAACTAAACAGTTACTACCTCTAAGAAAAATCCAAACTATTTAACAACAATTTTTTGCCAATTCTACACTTATTTTTGCTAATTTTCGTATCTCATAACATTATATAAAAAAAACAAACTAGGCACATTTTTCCTTCTCCTTACATCAATTATCTGGGCTGCATGGCATACCTTTAATCAACTCAAAAAAAATGTCTCTCTAATCTTGCACCTATCCGTTTTTCGGATTTTTTACAAGAAGGGCATTTTTCCGGAAAGTTGCAAAGCCGCACATGTCTATCTCCAAGTAATTATAAACTCCTGTTTTTCCTCGAGTTATTTGTAACGTGATACAAATGTTTATCAAATTTCAAATTTTAACACAAAATTCATTTACGATAGGCAGTACGGATTTTGTTATTAAATATCCACAGCGGATCTACTATCATCTGTTTCACATAACTAGAACAAGTATTTTGTGTTTTTTGGTGTTTCTCAGATTATTACCTTTAACATATTGTCACTTTTCTGTTTAATCAACGTATATCTATTATGATGGATCAGAATCATTCTTCCAGTATTTAGCAAATCAATGCTAGGGTATCTCAAAGCTCAGTACTGACACCTACTCTCTTTTGTCTTTACCTCAACGATCTCCTCTTTTCCATTATTAACCCCATTTATCGGTTTGCCGATGATGGACCCTCCACTCCCTAAGCCTAAAAGCAGGCGCATGGTAATCTTTTAATTAATACTAGACTAAAGTTCCAAATATGTTTGTTAGATTAAATGTTTTAAAGACACAGTCATGTTTACGTTCGCGAAAAAAGGCAGTCAAGAGGCACAATTTTTAAGAAAAATGTTAAATGGCATGAACACATAAAAGCAGTAGTTGCCAGATAACTTGGATTTCTGTTTAAGGTCAAAAGTATTCCATACTAACTTGTACATTTTGGATATATTCTAAATTAAACCTAAATTGGAATACTGTCCTTTTACCTAAGAAATTGCTTCAACCACAACTTATGACATTCTGGATCCCATCCAAATAAGAGCTATTTCCATTATAATTGGTTTATAAAGCTTCCTCCTTTTGTCCATTTATGAGCTATAGAAGACCTGTCCCTCTTTAACAGTATAATTTCATTTCAAGCAACTTCTAGTAGATCAACATAAAATGCTTTTTTCCATTTACAGTATATCTAAAGAAGACCCGTAATTTCCAGTTTATTCGCTCCATAACCTTCTAACATCCAAATATTTAAAATCTGTATTATTATACTACCTCTTAGTTTCTTTGAGGCAGTCATGGAACTTAATTACTTTTTTTGCCATAAAGCTTTATCTTTTACTGAAATTTAAGGATATATGTATTTTACTAATAGTCTAAATGTATCTCAAAATGTTGCTCCCAATGTTGTGCCGCAAAAGATATTTCATTTCTGGAGTATCCCCTAACAATATCCAGCTATAATCAGCAAGCAAATCGATACTCCATTTGTCTTGTTATCATTTCTTTCATATCAAAAAAGTCTTTGTGAAACAGTTTCTCAGGTTTGTCACTTAAAGCCCCTAAATTTTTGAAAAAAGTCAAGACGAGAGTCTAGAAGGTGAATTTGCAGAGATATGTTACATCTTATTTCTATATTGGCATAAATAGATTTATTTAGAATATCTTTGGTATGATCAACTTTCTCATTTTTAAGAAAATTTGTAGCAACTGATTTAAAGGCATTGCAAGCTCGTAATAAAGTTTTCATTTAGCATATTATCAAATCTTTTTTTTAAACATTTTCCTTATTTGTCGAGACACAAGTAGGCCTTTTTTTCGTAAATTTTTGTTTTAGATACAAGAATCCTGTTTCATTTAGATTCACTGCTTTAACAAAAGTCTTTATTAATTCCAATTTAATATGCAAAGGTGGACGTCGGACCTATTTGGTATCAACTAGTGAGTCATTGGCAACATTTTTTATTCCCGTAGTTAGACGTAGTGACCCCTTGTTCTGACAGGATCTATTTTATAAATACTAGGCATTGTAAATTATAAATATGCATTTTACCGAATATCTACGAAGGAAGGTAAAAATATGTTTTTATCTTTAATTTTAGATTATCAAAATCCGTTAAAAACCCCAAAAAACTGCCGCGTTACAAATCCTGTGTTTATCAGTGAAATAAAAACATACCTGTATTTACAATGTTTAAGTATAACAATGCGCATTAGTTCCTATAACCATTAGAATAATATATCTACTTTGTATTATAGTATTCTAATGAAACTATTGTTAAAAAAAAAACAGTATACTTATTTAATAATGATTCATCTTTTTTTATATAAACATCAAATACATAGACAATACTACCTTACTCATTATTCTGTTAGCTTTAGTATAAGTCACGTTTATTTAGATCTTAATTATTGTTTTTTCTTTAATTATTTTTTATTGCTTTTTATTCTCAATTACCTATGTTATACTAACTATAGCTAATTGACGTTTAATCAGTCAGTTACAACTTGTTGACACATTATTTTACAAATTGTTTGTGTATTATTTAAAGAATAAATAATATAGAAAAAAGAAAGTACTATTGTTTTAAGCTATTTATGGTACTAGTGTGTTATTATCTTGAGAAAAAACTTTTTTCGCCTAACTTATATGTAATAACACACGTGTTCCATACAATATTTTATCCAAAACTGTCATATTATTATAATATAAAGTTAAAGTAAGATGCATAGAAAAGATCCTTAAAATAAAAAAAAATTCCTGTAGTATATTTCTAATTTGTTAAATTATGTGACATAGTAAATAGCAGATGGATTTTTCTTGCAACAATGCAATTTTTCGAAGAAGGTGGCGGATTTGTAACTAAGGTGATTGTTTAAAAATTGACGTTTATAAGTCACTAGTGAGATAACATCTATAACTCACTACTTTTTCTAACTAGTGAGTTATGGGTCACTTTATTCGTCTAAATTAAGATCTATAATAGACGTATAATATGACTGATGTGAGTGATATGAGTTTTGGATAAAAAATTAAATTATGGATCTAATCTTCTTCTTCTCTAATAAGGAAAATATTCAAAAAAATAAATCCAGTTACAGATACAGTCCTTGCTTTAAAAACTAAGCTTAATATAGCATGTCTTCAGTATTTTTAAGAAATAAAACTTATGGTAAACCTTTTTTATTTACATATTCTATAACTCAAATTATCTAAACAAATTTTATCATTGTAATCTATCAATATTAGGATTTTTAATAGCTGTTTTTTACCAAGTTTAATTTTATTTCATACCTAGTTTTTATAATCTTATTTTTGCCCATCTTAATAATTTTGTCAACAAACAAACTTTTATGACTTACACCATCTTTCAAAATTAAGACCTAAACTAAAGTAATTTCATTGCTAAATTTAATTTATTATCGTGTTTTTTTTAATGGGATTTTCTATTTATTTTTAACTTTCTAATTAGGAACTTACCATAACTTACCAAAATCTATAATCTTTTGCTTAAAAATGTATCCTTTTACAAAGAAATAATGGATATATCATATAATAAATATAAAAAGTCTGATGTGAAATTGTATATGTACCAAACATTTTTTGTTTTTTTATTCCAGAATTATTTTATAACTTTAAAAATTTACTTTATTTGCAATTAACAATAACAATATGTTTTATTCATAAACAGGGTGTTTTAAAAAACAAAAACTCCAAAATCATAAGTTGATCCACTTGCTTTTTAATGAAAATATTAAAAATTATTTACCACATGGGTCTAAAAATGATTAGAATCTCCAACACCACTTAAATTAATTTAAAAATCGTTGCTCAGATCCACAACGATATCGTGAATATTATACGAATTAGAAAATAATAATTTTGGCTGCATCACTATAAAATCGTATATATAATATTTTTTAGATTTTATCTATTTTAAAGGTTTATCTAGCTTTTCTAATTATTTAGTAAATGTTTTAAGATTATAAGAAATTGATAATCATATGTACTAGTGTTGTGTATAGCGTTTACCAGTGTAGAAGCTAAAAAGGCAAACAAATATATTATTTGCCAGTCGTTTTTCATTATTTATATTATTAATATTATTATTATTGTATTAAATATTATTAACAAAAATTAAAAAAATAAAAAATCAGGATAATAATAGCCAAGTATCTTAAAATAGTGCATTGTTTATAGCTAAATAAGCATAAAAAAATTTCAGACTTGTCGTCAATTTAGTTTTTTCTATTAGTTTGATATAATGTACAAACGTCAAAAAAATCAGTTCTTCAAGTTACATATAGCCCTCTAAAGTTAACGTGCTTTTCCCATTTTTTTTGGTTTACATTGTTATTGAGGAGAAATTTGACCTATCATTTTGTTAATAAAAAACATGATCCTAACGGAATGTAATAATATGGACCCGCTGTTAATAACTTTTCAGCCGGTTACCTAAACAAAACAAAAGTGGACGAAATATATTAACTATATATTATATTTAAATTTTACCTTTAAAAATCTTTTAAATTTACTTAATCAAACTATTAATAAAAAAGATTTTTTTACTTATCCTCTAGAGTATTGCTTTCTTTTATGTGATAGATATTTTGTAGCTTTAAATATTTGGCAGCGTCTGAAATATTATTTGTTTACAGAATTGATTTATGCATTGCAGGTGATAGCATGATGACGTACTGTAATAACGGAGGAAGCGGGGGAAATGCAGGAGGCGGTGGAGGAGGCGGCGGCTCTCCACCCCCGCAGATACCGTGTTCAAACGCCGTCACTCCACCAGTGTCATCAGGCACCTCCCCTAGCGGAGGGGAGCAAGATGAGGATGTATGGCGTGGCCAAAGCATTGCTGCGCTTCGACGTCGAGCTTCGGAACTTGCTGCTATCCCTTCTTACCTACAAATCAACTATGACACACACAATAATGCATCCGTTTATTAAATTTTAGTATTAGAAAGATTTAAAATGAAAAAAAAATCCTTGTAAATCCTTATTTGATATTATTTACAACGTGTTACAGAGCTGTGCTGTGCATGTTTCTACTTAGGGAAAGTGTTTTATTATTAAAAATATCTACCTTAAATAAATCAGAAATAAATTAAACCTTTTATATGTATAAACTACGGTTTAAACATACACACAATAATGATATTTAGAAAGAGCGATAATTATGCTTTTGGTTTCGAATTTAAGGGTGTTTATCCGATATTTTCGATTTTTAAGTTTTAAATAAACAACAATTCAATTCATATGGCGTTAAACCAAAAAATTGGTATACCTAAATAGTGATGTATGTCACCACGAATAAGTACTTTCTTGTAAAAATTTCCATTTGTATCTTATTATTTAAAGCCTAATTATCTATTAAGAAAAAAAAAATACTAGTAATACCTACTACAAGAGGTTATAATATTTCCGGAAATTTTTTCGGGTTCCTAAATATTTTTAGATAATCCTCGTCTGCGACTCGGGATAATTTTTAAAAAATATTTATGAGCAAAAAAAATTCTGGACTTTTAATTTAACCTTGCGTGATATTTGGTTAGAGAATTTCACACTAGTACTTTTTAACTAAATAAAACGGGTTTTTTTGGAGCAGTGTAGATATTTTATCAGAAATTTTTCCCTTTCGGGTGTGTAACCAATAGAGAATTATAGTGGAAATGTTTTGACATAATAACAAAATTTTTTTTGGCAATTATAAAATAAAATTATAAATTTCCACCATCTGTAGTAAAAAAATCATGCATGAAATAAAGACATGAAATATGAGTTATATTATTTTGGGCCACTACAATACATATCAAATATATATATATATATATATATATATATATATATATATATATATATAAATATATATATATATATATATATATATATATATATATATATATATATATATATATATATATATATATATATATTTTTTTTTTTTTTTTTTTTTTTTTTTTCCCCAATTTTCAATCTTTGGCGCATTATGATTTTGCACCATGAAGTATACGTAGGGTACCTATAAAAAATATAATAAAAACTTAAAAAGACAATTTTTTACTACTTAAAATTTATGTAAAATTTAAGAATAAACTCGATTCAAAATTTTTTCAGGACAAGTTTAATAGAATATTTAAATTATTTTTAACACAACCTGCTGTAAGATACCAGGAGATGTTAAATTGAATCCGGAATTTTTTCTTGCTCATTACAATGTTTAAAAAATTAGCCCCGGTCTTCGGCTCAAAATAATTTTTAAAATATTCATGATTATATCCGAAAATAATTTAACATGTGAGAATTTTACACCAAGTTATGTTTAACATAATTTAAAATTAATTTTTACTTATTGTGGTTACACGAAAATACTATTTTGGGACTTATACTATATTCTTTAATAAAATAACATACAGTTTAAGTTGCTTACTTGCCTTTTTTAGTTTTTATTTTATAGTTTTTAGGTATCTTATGTACACTTTATATGGCGCGCATGATCAGCGCCAACGAGCAGATTTGAAAGCCATACTTTTTTTAAATATCAGTTGTAGTTTCGCAAAATTACTCTTTTAATACTTACCACAGCTTATTTTTTCATATAATTACAAATTATAATTAAATATAATTGTCAAAATGTTTTTGTCATTATATCAAAAAATGTCCACTATACGTAATTCGATGCTGGTTACTCAGCGTAGGAAGAACAATTTTTGATAATAAACATGCGTTACCATGGTGACTAAAAAACACCATTTTTTTAAAAAAAGTAGTGGAGTAAAATTTTTATGAAAATTGTTTTGTAATTATTGCAAAAAAATTATTAATTTTTTTTTAAAAAAAATTTTTAAAAAATTAAATTTTTTATAATTTTTTATATTATATATATATATATATTTATATATATATATATATATATATATATATATTATATAAAAAATAAAAATATATATATATATATATAAAAATTAAATTTTTTTTTTTTTTTTTTTTTTTATTTAATTTTTTTAAAAAATAAAAAAAAATTTTAAAAAAAATATAATTTTTAAATTTTTTTTTTTTTCCCTTGGAAAAATTTTTTTTTTTGGGGATTTTTTTTTATAAAAACTTTTAAATAAAAAAATTTAAAAAAAATTTTTTTCAGCCTTATGAGTATTATTTTTTTTTTTTTTAATTTAATTAGAATTTTTTTTTTGTAACAATTTGATAGGAAAAATTTTTTTTAAAAAATATAGTTAATCCCCCAAAAAAAGTTTTTTTATGGGAGATCATTTTTTTAAAATGGGATTTAGGATTTGAATTTAGTTTAAAATTTTTCTAAAAAATTTTATTCAAAAAAGTTACGTATTTTTCAGAAATCAACCGAGATTTAGATTTTTAAATTTTTTTTGTTTTTTTTTATTTTTGTTTTTGTATATAATTTCCAAATTTCTTTTTTTTTTTCTTTCAGTTTTCAGAATTTTGTTTATTGAATCAAAAAAATGGTTTTTTTTTGGTGATTTTTGGGCGTTTTTTTTTTTTTTCGTTTTTATAAACTAGCCAGATCTGAAAAAAGACTTGATGCCCACAAAACGACAAAAAAAAAAAAAGCTCTCCAAATCCAAAAAAGAACAAAACCACTTTACTTCAATAAACAAAAATCTGAAAACTGAAAGTAATCCAAAAAAAGAGAATTTCAGGAAATAAATTTAAAAAAAAAAAAAAAACAGTAAAGCAAAAAAAGATACAAAAATTTAAGCAAATTATACTAACACTAATTGATTTCTAGCAAATTACGTAACTATTAAATTTAAGTAATAATAAGAATAACTTTTTAAAAAAAATTTTTAAACAACAAATATACTTAAACCCCCTAAATGCTGCCACCTGTTACCAATACCATCAAATTATACTCTACCATGAGAAAAAAATTTTAAAAAATCTCCGTAATTTTAAACAGTGGATTAACAAATTTTGTTAATATACCATAGATGTCGCTATGGTGAATTGTTACGAAATAAATTCCTTTTAATTTAAATTAAAAAAAAAAAAAAATAATACTCATAACGGCTGATGCCTTTTTTTTAAAAAATTTTAAATTTGTGTCGCTATGTTTGTTAGGTATATGTATACAAAATCGTTTGAGTGATCGTTTGAAAATGTGTGTTTAGTTGAATTTTAAAATGACTACTTATGGGGAAACTCTACTAATAAGGTAACTATATTAATTTTTGTAATTAGTCACAGCCTATTGTGTTTTTTCTCTGTATTGCAGACGTTCTGATGAAGGCCTCATAAGAGAGCCGAAATGTTAATTTTAAAAATTATATTTTATTTAGAAAATTTTGTTTTATCGCCTTTAAACCCAATAATACAAATAAAAAACTATAAAATTATATATATATATATATATATATATATATATATATATATATATATATATATATATATATATATATATATATATATATATATATATATATATATATATATATATAAAAAAAAATATTAGGTTTTTTTTCCGAAATATAGATATTTCTATAACATTTTTAAAAAATACGTTAATTTTATTACAATAATATGATATAATCGGTATAAAATAATTATTTATATTTGATTAATCCAAATATTTATTTTATATCTACAGAATTTATTCAGAAAAGAGGTTAAAAATCAGTAAGGCAGTGTTGGGTTCTAGTTTATTAAATACTATGTTAGGTAAAATAAATACATGCTGGCAAAATTGTTTGCAATATAAAAGCACTGTTTTTTGTTAAATAACTAAAATCAAGTTTCATTACACCAAAATTTTAACTATTTAGATAAATTTTAATGTATTAATGTATTTCTAGGCACAAAATTTTACAAAAATAGAATAAAGATTTATCTACATTAATGTTACCTAAATACCAATTGTAGCTTATGGGAAAACTACACTTACTCATCTGCTTTCCTGACATTTAAACTACATTTTGTGTGATATACGTATCACTAAATTTTAAAAAATTGATATTTTGATTTATGTTTAACACTACAACATGTCGTATATTTTTTATTATCAAAAACTGTGTATATTATTTTTCTTAATAAAAATTTACTGTTTCTATAATAGGGTTGCACACCTGTTAAAAAAAAACCTTTATTTTATTATAAATGTACTTTGCCTATAAATTCATAAATATTCTTTAACAATAATTTATAGAGATAATAAATTCTATGTGGTCATTTTTTTAAAGTCTAAAAGAAATAACATAAAATAGGAAATCAAAAAATAGTACTTATTGTAGCCATTCATACAGCAAAAAACATCACGACCATCCAATAAGAATTTACAGTTAGCATATGGACCCTTTGCGCCATTTCTAGCAGAGATATTATGAAAGAAAGTTTCAAGAGAACTTAAAAAAATCACATAGACAACTGTAGGAAATATTTTATTTAGTATTAAGGTTAGTAAGTGTTCCTTACTGGTTGAGGAACAACCGAAACCAGTAGGAGCTTACTGACCGAGATGCTTACCCTATTTTTGCATGCTGAAAATATTAAGTTGATTAAGAATATATATATATATATATATATATATATATATATATATATATATATATATATATATATATATATATATATATATATATATATATATATATGTATATATATATATTATATATACATATATATATATATATATATATATATATATATATATATATATATATATATATATATATATATATATATATATATATATATATATATATATATATATATATATATATATATATATAAAATTTATATATTGTGGGTATATCAAACATCTTAACTAAAATATCTAGCTGGTATTTTGAGATTCTATGACAAAAAACTTATTATTTGTCATTATTATTCTATGTGTCACAGATTTGTTAACTTTAGCTCGTTTAATTTCATTCTGTGTGAGGTATAATGCAGCAAGTAGGTGACGATTCTGATCTGGAGAATGTTTTGCAATAACCGTTCCAATTGCAATATCATTTTTAATAAAATTTGATATTTAAATAGGTCCATATTTATTTCTAATGTTTTCAAATTACTGACATAATCTTACCAGTAAAGTTGCAATATTACCTGAGCATACAAAAATATATTTAAATTGTGGAATATATACGTCAAATGAAAATTGTAAATCTTTTCTCAGACATGCGCTTTTTTGTATTTAAAATTAAAATTTGATTTAAGAAATAGCCATCTTCTAGGTTATCTTTTACTTTATGTTATTTGTCTACCTTTAATATACTGATACAATTTAAAAGTTTTGAATGTAACTTTAAAATATATAAATATTAAAACCCAAAGTTGTTCTGAGAGAGAAATGCTGACAAGTATTTTACTACCTTTGACAGCGTTGGCCGAATCATACAACATTAATATTTAAAGTTTTTTTTAAATAGCACAGCTCTGACAATATCTAAACTTATGTTTTTTGCAATAGAATAAAATGGGAGTTTCGTATCTGTAATGTAAAAATTGTGTATTGTTTATAACAGTTTAGTATACAATGTTTTAAATAGTTTAACATTTTTTCATTGTATGTTTATTATTTTGGGCAATGTATTATTTGTATTTAACAGATGCCAACATCATTATTTGAAATATTCAAAAAGTATGTATTTGTAAATGCCACAAGTATTGTATTTGACTTTAATTGCTAGTAAAATAAAACAAATTGTTTAAAATAACATAAATTTTGTTTCCCAAATAAAAACAATGGAAAAAATCTAAAACGTCTACAAAATCATAATTATTATAAAAAAACATAAATGTTTTTTCCAAACATTTTACTGTCTATTTAAAACAATGTAACTTATTAATTCCTTTATGTGGTAGTTATATTTCAATTTGTTTATTCGAAAAAAACGAGCTTTAAATTGATTTATCTACAACTATTTATTTATGACGTTCCACCATAATTATTTTTCTAGTATTTAAAGTACTTTATGAGACTTATAACACACAACTGATGGTGTTATACATCTACAACACAACCGGCTTTGTATTAATGAAAAACAACTACATATATTTAAAAATATAATAATATTTCATACAAATTTTTACTACTAAATATTATAAATGTTAATACTACATTTTTATATCGACGGTCTTCTTTAAGGAAACTGTGGATTGAAGCAGTGGTGGCTGTAGGATTTTTAAAATATTTTATCCAAAACGTGACACATGAAACCCCCCAAAATTTATATATATATATATATATATATATATATATATATATATATATATATATATATATATATATATATATATATATATATATATATATATATATATTCGGTTTTTTTATTGGCCTCTAGGAACATTAAATTTTAATTTTGGAATTTGTAAAAAAAAGGAAATTTTATAAAAAATGTGACTGCGCAAATACATACGCATCTTTAGAATTTTTTTTGGAAAAAAAGAATTTAAAAAATTGAGTAAAATAAATTGTACCTAAAAAAAGTATATTACATTGGATATTTTGGTAACTATATGTTAAAAAAAAAATATAAATTCTTTACGAAGGCACTTAATTGTGCTGTTTTAAAAGTTTTGATTTTATTATAATTAATTTTTGGAAAATAAATTCTTAGATTTTTTTAGCACATCAAATACAAACATCAAACTAAATATATTTTTTAATGCACAAGCTCTATTTTACATATATTTTTTTTTAATTTAAGACAAAATGTAAAAGGTTTCCCAAAATGTACCCACATTTTAAATATCATGACATTTACGTTTTTGTCAAAGAAGTCTTTTGAATTTAATAGCTGTCATGTAATTTATTGCAATTAATGCCATGGATGTTACACAGCTAGAACAGAGCGTTGTTATCGTAAAAAAAATATATGTGGAGAATGTTATGCAGAAACAGTTCGTAGAATGTGAGACGTTTTTAAAGAAATAAAACATACGACGGTACAAAAAATCCTTGTGTTATTCACGTAAAACAATTTATCCTCTACAAGTCACTGTTTGGTGCACTTTTTGATTCGGCGAATACTTCTTTGAAGAAGAGGCTGAAACTGCACTATCAGTGAATGGCGAACGTTTTGCAAATTAGAAGAGTTTCTTCAACAAAACGAAGCGACCTTCACACTGCGCGTGATACAATGGACTTGTTAAGACTAAAATTTCCTGATCGGGTCATATCTCGCATGGTGATCAGAATTAGCCACCACGATCCTCCGATATAACAGCGTGGGACTTCTTTCTCTTGGATTTTGTTAAATCTCGTAACCACAACTAACCACAACTAACCAGCCGCAATTCCATGACTTAAAGAACAAAATTTAACGCGTCATTCAAGAAATTCGTTCACAATTATGTGAAAATGTTATCAATAATTTCGCCAAAAGAGCAAGAGCCTATCAGAGCCGCGGTGGACATTTGTCGAATATTGTATTTTACGCGTAATCGTGATATGTATTCTTTCAATCCTAGTAAAGGTTTGACATATTTTAAAAAAAATAAATTGTTTTGTTTACAAAAAAAAAAAGTGGTTCATTTTGGGACACCCTTTATATGCGCCTAAATGGTTACACCATATAATATTGGGATAAAAATGTTTACCATAATAAAACAATATAATACAGAGCCAAGAATAAAAAAAATACTAAAAATTAAAAGTTTTCAGATAAAGGTTTTAAAAAAACTGGTTTACAGGTAATAAAATCTTATGATCACCATATTCATTATTCATAATAATTAAATTATCGCCCTTATTTTAAAATAGTCTATTTTCAAGAAGTCCAAAGTCATAATAAGGTATATATATATATATATATATATATATATATATATATATATATATATATATATATATATATATATATATATATTATATATATATATATATATATATATATTTTTCCACGGAAAAGGTGAAGAGAAAAAACTTTTTTATTTTTGATTTTTAAAAAATTTTGCTACTTTTAAAAGTGTTGAATAAAATATTTTTATTAGAAAATTGAAAAACTTAAAATAGTACAAGGTAAACTGCATTTATTTAGAAGATATGGAAAAAGCTTGGGAAAGCTTTCAGAGTCTAAACCACTTTTCAAAAATCGGCCTACTTTTACTTTTTTGTGATTAAATTTATTTTAATATCAATTTAAATTTTTAACATCATTTATTATCAAATTTTTGCTGTTAACTAAGCATTTAGATGACGATACTGGGAATGAATTATAAAAGCGAAGTGTCAATAAAGCTTGTCACTATCAACGCCTACAGTACAAAAATTTGGAATTAGTTAATTGATAATGAAATTTTAATCACAAATAAATAAAAGGGGCCCAATTTTTTCAAAAAATTTGGGATTAGATACTACCTTTTACGTTTGAACAACTTTTTCTGGTAACTTTTTTTCCTATCTTTGCAAAAAATGCACTTTACTCTTGTACCATTTTAAGTTTTTTCAATTTTCTGAACACCGCGTATAAAATATGTTAAATGTTTTTATCCCAATCTTACTCTAAGAAGAGCAAAATTTTTTATCACAAGTAAATTTTTCGATAAAATTAAAAATAAAGAAGTTTTCCTATTCGACACCTTTTTCCCTGGACACCAGTAGTCCAAAAAGGTGTTGAATAGTAAAAACTTTTTATTTTTAATTTTATCAAAAAAAGTACTTTAAAAAAAAATTTTTTACTTTTTAGAGTAAGACTGGGATAAAACATTTAACAAATTTTATATAATTAGAAAATTGAAAACGTTAAAGGTTCAAGAGTTGGGATTTATTTGAGAAGTTATGGAAATAGTTACAAAAAAGGTTTGGTTTTCAATATCAATTTTTTAAAAATTGGCCTACTTTTATTAATTTGTGATAGAAATTATTTTCATATTAATTAACTAATTTCAAATTAACAACTCATTATTTTACTAGTAGGCGTTGATAGTGACAAGCTTTATTGACACTTCGATTTTATAATTCATTAACCACAATAACGTCAGCTTTAAATGCATACTTAACAGCAAAAAATTTGATAAAATTGAAATTAAAAATTAAAATTAAAAATTTAAATTGATATTAAAATAAATTTAATGGCAAATAAATAAAAGTAGGCCGATTTTTTCGAAAATTGGTATTAGAGACTACCTTTTAATTTTGAACATCTTTTCCTAGTAACTTATGTACATATCTTCTCAAATAAATGCACTTTACTCTTGTATCATTTTAAGTTTTTTCAATTTTCTGGACACCGTGTATAAAATATGTTAAATGTTTCTACCTCAATCTTACTTTGAGAAGTAGCAAAATTTTTTATCAAGAGTAGCTTTTTTTGATAAAATCAAAAATAAAAAATTTTTTTCTTCAACACCTTTTTTGGTGGAATACTGTTATATATATATATATATATATATATATATATATATATATATATATATATATATATATATATATATATATATATATATAATATATATATATATATGTATATATATATATATATATATATATATATATATATATATATATATATATATATATAATATATATATATATATATATATATATATATATATATATATATATATATATATATATATATATATATATATGTTTACTTAATTACAGACAATTACTCATCGTTTAAATGATTCAAAAGATTTTAATTTATTTTATAAAGAGTTTGTTCTTGTCATCATTCGGTTGACACAAGTTTCATGTCTACTTAACATGTTTGGCTTTTATTTAGAGGCCTGTATATCACCACTATCATTGTAAACGTTTTTTTTTTAGACAAACATTCAGTAAAGATTATTTTATTGGCTAAGGTAAGGCAGTCTTAGTTTTGTTTACAACCCTATTATTGCGTTTTTTGATTTAAATTTTACTGATATATTTTTTTGTATCTTTCGTATTTAAATGTCAGCAAACAATGGAAATGTTAACCAATTTTTTGGTGTTCATTTT
>JAHBCN010003074.1:80287-91881 GCA_019359885.1 Listronotus oregonensis | reverse complement strand
TTTTGAATAATATTATCATTATAATAGATTAAACATTTTGGGGAAATTTAAAATAAAAATTAACTAAGCACAATAAACGTCAAAAGTTCATTTTTTTCTAGCGTATTTATGAATTACTGATATTGTATACCGGGTGGTGCGTCACCGAGCGGAACATAGAAAATGCCATGTAAATTTTAGGGAGGGTAATTATTGGCTCCCCTGTACATTTTACAGAAAAAATGTAAGATAACTTTTTGAAGAGACCAATCTGACAAACCCTCGTGCCAAGTTTCAAAAATTTTAATAAGCGAATCTTGAATTATTCAATTAAATGTAATTGCAAAATTACCAAATTTTTGGTTTAGGTAAACCAAACAGACACCAGCCACCAGCAAACAATTTGTTATAAGGCTTTGTCAAATCTGACGTACAGCCGAATACAAGGAATGTTTTTTTCGTTTCATCAATCTCACAACCATTACATTTAAAGTAAATGAATCGAAATAGATCCGAAAAAAGATTAATTTTTTACTAGTATTTACTTAATTTTTTATACTATTTATTTATTTTATTATATTTTATATACTATTATATTACTAATATTTTACTAGGTGTGGAAAAATAAAATAAAATACAATAACTTTTTTAAAAATTATACAGGCTGAGTCGGGAGGAACGCACCAAACTCGGTGTGTATTGTACATGTAAAATAGTTAGACAAACAAACTTTTTCCTACGAGCGTCAGATAATACCAATATTAAAGCAATGATTATTTTTTAAATTATGTTTAATCTCGAAAGAACTACTACAACATATTTATAAATGGGAATTATTTGTTGATAACATTTACAACAAAAGAACAGTTATTAGCATATTGTAAATTAATTGCAGAACCTGTAATTTCATTTAGCGGTGGCTTATGGAAGCGCTTATTGTACGGCTTGATGAAGGTTGACTTAGCTCAGGAGGGGAGTTGTTCATGGTCAATATTTTATTCGACATATCCTTTTTCTGATTTGTGGATTCATCAATGTAGCTCTCAGCTACAGCCGTTGATTTCCAGCCCCCAAGTCGCTTGATATTGGTAATTCCTTCTCCAGAATCCGCTAACATAGTCGCAGAGGATCGACGAAAACTATGTCCAGTGTACTCTTCTGGATTTTTTAATTTTAGGTATGCAGCAATTTCTGAAGGCATTTTACCTATTGAATTTATTCCCACACATTGCGTACTGCATGCTCCTTGTTTATACTGGACAAAAAAGTCTGTGTGGGGTATGTGGTTTTCGCAAATTTGCATATTGACGGTACAATTGCAGATAAAGTCCGTTATTTGTTTCATCGGACACTACAAAGATTCTGGAAGTGTTATTTTTACTGTCAGGAATTTTCACCACTATCAAATTTTCATTATCCTGTATGTCATCAATCATTATTTTTGTAAGTTCATCTCTCCTACAAGCACCGGCTAATCCAAAAATTGTAGCAACTTTTATTAGAAGGTAAATATTATCGGTGCTTCTTTGATGAATCTTGAAACTTCTTCTTTGCTGAAAGTTTTTCATTTTTTGGCCGGTATCCCACGTTTTGGTGTTTAAGTAGTGATGTTAGCTTGAAATATGAACTTAAATCAAGGTTCCTTTTCACTTTGAGGACACATTTAACATAGAGTACTTACTCCATAAAGTATTAGGTTTATATGTTTTTTGTAAATCCGCAAAATAGGCCAAGAACACTTCTTCTTTAATACTTTTTGTCCCCTTGCTGGAGCACCATTTTTCGAAATGACTATATTGATTATCATATTTTTCACGAGATTTTGCTGGTAATAAATTCAAACTTACGGTATTTGCTGCATCCAGGATAGAATCTGGTAGCTCCTCATCGGAACTACTCATTTTAAATAATTATTTTTGTCGGATTTTTATTTAATTAAAAAAGATACTATGACGCCTTTTTATTAAAAATGCTTGTTTGTATTGAAATTCATTTGTGCAATTGCTTGTTCATATGGAAACGAAGAAAAAATCTGACATGTGTTAAAATCACCAAGTTTACATACTGTTGCTTGACTTGTCATAATCATTTATTATTATTATACAGGGTAATTTAAAAAAATGTTTTTTTTTGTGTTTTACTTGAAATATTGAAAATTACGAAGTAACAAACAAAAAAGAGAATAAACTAAAACTTGCAATGGCTTCGTTATTGCATGAAATAGCCTACAATTACTAAAATACATATAAATCTTGCTTACCTGTAAGATTTAGAGTAGTTTTACTTTTCCGCATGGCGTGCAGAAAAGTTCACTTTTCCACACGCCGTGCGGAAAAGTGCAACTTTGCGCACTCAAATGCGGACTTTTCCGCATACTCGTAGGAAAATAATTTTAAAAAACCCTTCTTATACGATTTTTGTTTGTTTTCAAAATAAAGCGTAATTACAAATAAACAAATTTTTTAAATTAACATGATTACTGACACTGACACATGTCAGAACAACAAAACAGACCACACAATCGGTACCCACAGCATTTGTGATAAGAAGCGGTCAACTAAAACATTTTAATTACGCTATAATTTGAAAACAAATGAAAATCGGATAAGAACATATGAGTTTTTTCAAATTAATTTCACGTGTACAATACTCACCTGGAGTTTGGTGCGTTCCTCCCGACTCACCCTGTAGAGAATTACATTAATCAAATGTTCAAACAACCCCCATTAACAGCTTAACAATATCCCAACCGATCATAAAATTCATTTCTAACGTTGCTAAGTTGATATTGCGAAATTTTATTACATTCTAACAAAATAGCGTTTTGTAGCTGGTTTAGATTCTCAAATTTTACACTTTTATAAATGACACTTTTTAAGTGACCCCACAGAAAGAAGTCATTCGGTGAAAGATGAGGTGACCTGGCTGGCCAAAGGATCCGGTACCGTGGACCAATATTATTGCCGTTAAAAGCATTTTCCAGGTACTCTCTAACCATACGGGCATTATGGGCGGGGCAACCATCCATTTGGTACCAGAATATTTGATCTTCCCGAACAACTTCTTCAAAGCGGGTTCAATTATTTGATTTTGAAATAAGTCCAAATAGGTTTCTGCTGTCAGGTTATAGTCCATAAAAAAAGGGTTCAATGATATGGTGTCTGATAATTCCCACGAATACATTTGTTTTTTGGGGATATTGTGTCTGTGTATGAACAAAGCGATGTTCATTTTCTTGGCTTCAATATCGGCAATTCTAAACATTTGGTTCATTGTTGAGGGTGAATGTACATTCATCGGTAAAACAAATATTTCTTAAAAAAATCCTATCCTTATTTGCTCTTTTCATCATTTTAAAACAAAATGCCATTCTTCGCTCTTCATCTCCTTTCTGCAGCTCTTGATGTTTTTTAAATTTATACGAATAATATTTGTGTTTTATCAAAGTGCGCAATACCCTTGTATAATGTTTATTTACCTCTTGCCCAAGAACCCTCGTACTAACCATTTTGTTTTCCTCCATACTCAGTAGAATATTAAGATCTCTGTTCTCTCTTTCTTCGCTCTATTTTCGATATCCTGAGTTGAACATTTACAATTATTTATCACGGTACCTTTGGACTCGAACTTACTGACAATACGTTTAATAGTTGAAATGGACGGAATGGGCTTGGTGGGGAAATAAACTGAAAACATTTCAGATGCTGCTCTAAAACTGTTTCCCGCATAATGTCACTTAATTATGGATACTTTTTCGTCGATTGAATAATTCATTTTTTTTAAATACCGACTGTCACTGATTTATTGACACTTTTCCTCATGTCAAGGACAATATTCATTTTCCTGGTGTCTGTCTGGTTTTATCTGAACCGAAAATTTGGTAATTTTGCAATTATATTTAATTGAATAATTCAAGATTCGCTTACTAAAATTTCTTGAAACTTGGCACAAGGACTTATCAGATTGGTCTTTTCAAAAAGTTATCTTACATTTTTTCTGTAAATCCTGCCAATAATTGATCCCCTTAAAATTTAAATGGGATTTCCTATGTTCCGCTTGGCGACGCATCACCCGGTAGATCATCCAACGAGAATATCGTGTATTTCTTCCTACAGAATCCTGAAGAACTTTTTTAAGAAAATAATTTGAATTGAAACTGAAGACATACGACATAATTTTTCATTGACATCCTTATTTATGAAATATAGACTTAATTTCAATATTTTTCTTGTCAAAATTTTAGTTTAATTTTGTTAAATGTGATAATAATTTTCAAAATAGTATATATAGGACTATTACCAAAATTTAATTTTTAAAAACTATAGTAGATACTAATCAAGTAGAAACAATGTACTTTGCTTTAATACAAACCTATTTTAATTATGGTTGCAGAAGTGCTAACAAAAATCAACTTAATTTTTTTTTTAATAATAAGTTTTTACTTGTATGATATTATAACAAAAATAATAAAATCAATTAGATAATTTACAATCTATAAATATAAAATATTAAGAGTTGGACAGTCCACAAAGGCTGAGGCCTAAGTATATATATATATTATTATATACAATTAATTACATATTCAAGTCTTATACATATTTACATGGTATTTAGTCTACAGTTTTTCCTTGTTCAGGATCTGGAGACAAGTCAGCTATAAGCCAGAGCTGGTGTTCGCTCTTAATGGTATAAGCCATGATTTTTGTTGTTTCGTTGCGTCATTTCCCGGAGTGACCATACAAATGACTTAGCAGCTTGTTCTTACTTAAAAAGTTTGAAAGGTATTTGTTTAAATGAGTAATAAAGGTTTTTTAAAAGTTTGTACCGGGGTGTCTTAAGTGTGGTGAGAAGGAGTTTGTTCACACGGGACTTAAATATTTGAAGACTGGGAGGAGAAGGGAAATCCTCCGCAGGTAGCAGTTTCCACAGTCTGGACACTGTAGGGACGAAGAAACGAAGAAAGCGGGAAATTCGGGGCCTCCCCAGTTAAACTGTAAAAGGATGGATAAAAGTTGCACTACGTGTTGCTCTGTAGGGAGCTGCCAGAGGAGGAACTATACTGGCCAACTCCTCTGAGCAGAAGCCGTGAAAACACCTACAGAAGAGCGATAGACCCCCCACAGCTCGTCGGTGGGCAAGAGGAGAAAGCTTTTCTGTGAGCATGGGATCATTTATAAAATGAACTTTAAATGGAATGCTAAGTGTTGTAGGAGACGCCATACCCCAGACATGAGAACAATATTCTAAAGAGGGTCTGATTTGGGATACATACAGAGTATACAGATTGGAAGAAGAGAAAAACTTTCTGGCTCGAAAGAGGAATCCAAGCTTTTTTAAAGCTCATGGGCTCAACGCGAACAAAATTAAATGACTATTTGTTTTGCATGCTTATATGAAACGCATGAGCATTGGCAGACTTTTTTTGCAATAGCAAACATGACTGTGTTTTGAAGGTATTAAATTGGACAAGAATTTTGGCACCCCAATCCAATATTACTTTAAGGTCTTGTGAAAGAGATATCTGCATTGAATTACGCTAGGTTTCCAAATTAGGCTTATTGACTGGCTTGAGAGATTAAATATTAAAGTGAGGGTACTGTTGTCAGTAAAACTATAAATGAGACTAATTGTAGAAGAGAGAAGATGGTGGATGTGAAGAAGAACAGAGTGAGTTCCAGTACTGAACCTTGGGGGCCAGCATTAATTTGGTAGAAGCTGGAAGAATTGTCGATCGGTTGATTAGAAAGAAAACTGGAGAGCCAAGAACAAATTTTAGGTGGAAGACCGTAGGAAGGTAGTTTGTTAAAAAGCCCATTATGTCAGACCTGAGCAAAAGCTTTAGATATAAGAGCAACGATCTGGGAATCACCAAGAAACTCAAGGGACTTACTCCAGTTGTGAGACCAAAGAAAGAAGATCAGCTGGGGACGTTTGTGATTATTATTTATTATTATTATCATTACTTATTATTAATAATATATTTTATTATTAACATATAAAATTAAAATTAAATTCAAACAAAGATAGTATAACAATTATTATTAAAAAAAAAATATAATTTTAATATTTACTTCTCCACTGCAAGTTAATCTTCGTAATATATTAAGTTTATTTAAATGTTTAAATATTATGTAACAAATACTGTAAAAGGTTAAACAATAAACGTTATTGTTATTGTAATGTGTGAAACTACTCTAACATGATCGAAGAAGAAATATCAAAACCATCATTATTTAAATTGTTTCCTGATGTTTCCTTGTTTTGATAGAAATCTTAATTATTTTCTAAGATAAAGGATCACCTTGTTAAATTTTTAATTTGGAAATCCATATCACCTGAAAACGACCTCATTAATAATTTTGGGTCCCATTCAAGTAAGGCCATACGTTGGATACGAAGTTGAGAGTTTGATTGATATGTGCGTGTATATCTATTTCGGTACGCGTTTCCGAAAAACCCCTTCCATAATTGATGTTTTTTTCAGAATCGGCTTATTGTCTTTTTATGTAAATTTATTTTCAGTTTACTAAATAGCATATACATTTGTTTGGTTACTCATATTTAAAAAAAAATGTACAATAGTCATCCTCTGATTTTTTTCGTAAAATTGGAAAGAATAAAGAAGGAAATTTAAATTATAACAATAGAGATACGACATAAAATTTATATTTTCTTAATTGAACCCCTTATATATTGGTTTGTTTTTGATAGCATCTAATTTTTTTGATACGTGTACGTTTTAATAAAAAGAATATCGTACGTATTTTCAGTATCAACAGAGTTAATTTAATTTATATAAAATGTTCGATAGGAAATTGTGTAGAATCGCGGCTCCTTTTTTTGGGATGTAAATCAACATGATTTTTTTTTGAGTTGTCAAATCTTTTTATTCTTAAAGTTTATCAAAAATTGAACAATTAAAAAAAATAAAAAACGTCAATTCTTCGATTAACATTTTTTTATTGATTTTTTTTATTATTTGTTTTTTTACATAAAATATAAAGCAAATAAAGGGTGTGCCATAAATAAGATAATAGATGTAACTTTTATTTTTATAATGGAACACCCTGTATATTTTCCAGTTTTTAAACTCTTCTATTAATTCTACATAAATATTATGTAGAGATCGAACGCTGTTAGAATAACAACGATACGTCACGGTTTTATACGGGTTTGCCATATGAGACCGTGACGTATCGGTGTTGTTCTTACAGCGTTCGATCTCTACCATATCCTATATCTATTTTACGCCGTTTTCGGTTTATTAAGAGATTTATGTATTTATTGAGATTTGAAATAATACTTAATAATTACTTTGCCACCTGCTTCGTTACCAGTTGAATTGCCTTAGTATCCAATTTCGATTACTTAGTTTGACAACAAATGTCGAATGATAATCAGACAAAATTAATTAATTTATTAAGTATGCCGTCTTTATACACTTTTAGCTAATACCAAAGATAATACTACTACGAATAAATGGTTCATTTAAATGGGGCGTTTTGAATCAGTTCAGAGATATCAATGCTTCCGTAAATGCGAATAAAATTAAGTCGGTAACCTCTGCCCCAGCGAAACAAACCGTGCGACATTGCCAATGTCTGTCGCTTGTACTTTATTCGGAACACGAAGTAGCGAAAGCGGGCGGCTAAACGGTATGTGTATTTTCTAGTCGCGTTTCATCACGCCAATAGTAATGACCTGCCGGCAACACTGTTTAACTTTCGTTCAAGGATAGCGCGAAAATCTCTCGATGGACATCGGCTCGCGTTAGCCAAAGTCCATTAGGGGTATCAAAAATATAGCATTGAATGGTTTATCTTATCCGTAGTAGTATTATCTTTGCTAATACGTAGACATGTTGTTAATTTATGGAAAGTGTACGAAAAATGCGAGAAGAGCTACGGCATTGTACAGAAAGCGATTTCCAGAGAGAGCTACTCCATCGCCAAGAACATTTGCGAATGTGGAACGAAAACTTCGAACGGGTGCTTTTCCCAGCCCAAAAGGAGTACAGCAGTTGCGTCCTGTTAGAGAGGAAGATAACATTATTAATGTACTCGCTTTTGTTTCTATCCATCCTAACGCACTAATTAAACGAATTTCCAATGAGACGGGTATTACCAAATCATCAGTTCAACGCATTTTAGTAGATAACGGTTTTTATCCGTACAAAATTCATCTGGTACAAAATTTGCGTAACACCGATTACGAAAGAAGGATTGAATTCATTGCATGGATATCTGTGAAGATACACGATGATCCGAACTTTTTGACACAAATTCTATGGACAGACGAATCCCGTTTTCATAACAATGGAATCTTGAATCGACATAACAGTCACTATTGGTCTGTACAAAATCCTCACTGGGTACGCCAGACACATTTCCAAAAAATATGGGGAATAAATGTTTGGTTAGTTGTGGTGCCGAAATTCTACGGTGGGATAATTGGTCCGTATTTTTATGAAGGGACATTAAATGGAGAAAGGTATTTAAATTTTCTTAGAAATATCCTATCGGAATTCTTAGAAGATATTTCACTGCATGACTATCTAAATATGTGGTAGCAACAGGATGGATCCCCGCCCCACAACTCAGCTAAAGTATCATTTTATTTGGACAACAAATACGGAGAGAAATGGATAGGGAATCAGGGTCCAGTCAGGTGGCCCGCTAGGTCACCTGACCTTTCACCTTTAGACTTCTTCTTATGGGGCCATTTAAAACAAATTGTTTATGCGAAAAAGCCAAATAACTTGAAAGAATTACAAAACAGAATATCCATTGCCTGCCAAGAAATTCCACGAGAAGTTCTTATAAGCTCCTGTACGACAGAATTTTTGAGAAGATGTCAGTTGTGTCAAATTGAAAGTGGTCATCAATTTGAACATCTTTAATAGTTTGTAAGACTATTGTAATTTAATAAATCGTTGTAAACTTATTGTTATTTTAAATCGCAAAAAGTAAATATCTTTCAATAAATCGGAAACGGCTTGAGATAGATATAGGACGTAGTACATAAGATTGATGTAGAATTAATAGGAGAGTTTAAAAAGTGGAAAATATACGGAGTGTTGCATTACAAAAATTAAAGTAATATCTATTATCTCATTTATGGCACACCCTGTATATGTTATATTTTAAATTCAAAGAATCTACTTTTCACTAAACACTTTTTATCTGAAACTTTTTTTAAGGAACTGTTTTCGAACAAATCGCTGGGTAAATAGGTCTGGGTGACCATGTATACCTTATTCGTTGGCCCTCATTTGGAGTGCCTAGGCTTTAGAGCTCGGAAAGACGCTGTAGAAATATTACGCGCTTATTCGGAAACACTCTTTAAATTATTAATGGTGCAAATAGTATATTAATTCTGTTTTTGCGTAAAGTTTTTGTGGCCTAATTAAACAGTTATAAGTTATAAGACATTGAAATCAAGGTAGCAGACCTTCCCTAATTTATGCAGACTAGTTTATTTTTTCCTTAAATATTTATGTACCAAATCATAGCAATTAAAAAATAAAATAAAATGAGAGTAAAAACCATAAACATAAACCAGTAAACCTTCATATGTAACTACCATGCAGGTATATCTGATTTCTTACGTAATCTCCACATGCGGCACCAAAGTACCCTCTACTTCTTTGCGTGAAAGCAAACGTGATTATTTCTTGCAAATGTCGAGACTATAGTGCAGTACACACCGACATATCGTATCGCACGAAAAAAAATAATGTTTTTAATTAGCGGAGAAGTGTCATCAGTGTAAATTTTGAATTATGATAAATAATTACCGGTTGTTTTGTTTATGTTTTTTAGTTTTGGTCCTTCGAGCCGAGTGTCAGGAAAGAATTACCATTTATTCAACGTCAGGTTGGTTTATGTAAAATGTTTTGATGTCTATATATGCAAAATGCAATATTAATTTAAGGTTAATAATTATGAAAGTATTTTTAGCCTTTGACCTTTAACTTTAGCACTTGATAATTGGTAATTTTGTAAATGTGTCACTTTTAATTTTCCGACAGAACTGTCATTGCAAAATAACAAATAATAAACACTTTATTATTGATTAATGTTTATTAGATATTAGATGCCTTGGCTCTTCGTATGTCTAGCTACTAATCGTTTTATTAAAGTCCAAGCCTCTTTATTTACATCTAAGTACAATGAATTGGTAAAAAATTAGAATGGCAAGTACCAAAAAGGACTTGCTTTTTTATTGATTTTTTTTCCATTTTACACGTTTTTTGATCTTTTATTTTCAAAAATTATATGATGCGCTTTGTGCACCAGCATAATTTTTTTAGCTTTAATATTACACTTATTAAGCTTATAAACTAGCTAGAGCTAGAGCCGAAAAATTATGGTCATCAATAATACGAAGTTTCTCCCGTAAAACATGTTTAATTATGTTCCCGCGAGGCTGACAACAGGATACAGGGGCTAGCAATAAGGGGTGAAAGTGCAAAATTTTTGGGAAAAAAATCGTCATCGATAATATGTCAGGCATTTTGGCCACTTAAAGTTGAACCCCTAGGGTGTCTAAATCCAAAAGGGCTGACAGTTAGGTGGATACCGAGGCAGTAAAACGGGGTCGAATTATCCCGAGCGCTTACTTTATACAGGGTGTTTTTTAATTGAATGTCAGTATTAAAGAGGGCAATTTTTGGGTTCATTTAAAAAAAATCATATGAACGTATGTCCTAAACGTCCTGAGTTCTGAGATACAGCCTGGTAAAATTTTCAAAAATAAATCATTTATTATTATTATCAGTAATACCACTTTAGATATTTTAATCAAATTTGGCATACATGTACTATATATTAAGCAAAAATAAAACCATTAAACATCATGAATCCCTTAAAATCTGTTCGAAAGAGATGTCAAGAGTGAAATGAAAACAACGGAGGGGCTTTCGAACGTTTGCGATGATTCCCGTAATTTTTTTCCTTAATCATAATTTTTTATTTCGTTTTAAAGTTTCTATAGTTATTAATTTACTTTCTTGTGCCAACTATTTCTTCCACTATTTTATGTTAAAATATAATTTCCAGCTGCAATGTCAACATACGAGTTGTTTTGGTTCTAGAATATTAGCTTTTGTTTCATAGCCTACTGTGATTAGTGTGTGTTATATTTTTAAAAAGGGAATTTAATATGCCATCTTTTAGAATAAAATATACAGGGTGTTCCATTAAAAAAATAATGGTCAATCAACAATCATTATAAAGAAACTTTCAGTATAAAACATTTATCTGTATCAGTTTTAACTAAGAAACTAAAGGGTCATTCGGAAATTGTCTTTTTTATTTTCCCCCGTATCTCTTAAGCGAGCAAAAATTTTCAAATATTGACTTTACCATATTAAGTTTGATCCAAAAACAGTTTCTTGACGTCTATATTATTTTTTTGATAGCACTAACAATTACGGAAATACCCTATAAAAGTGTCGAAAATAAGACACCCTGTATATTATTGTGTTAGTGTAGTATTAAGGCATACCTTACTCCACCTTTACCAGAAGTACATGATTTAGCTTTTATTAGCTCCAAAAACTATTTCTTGTACAATTTTTTTGAAAGAAACAGTTAAAAACCTATTTTTTAAAA
>JAHBCN010003074.1:0-80270 GCA_019359885.1 Listronotus oregonensis | reverse complement strand
GGTAGTACATAAGATTGATGTAGAATTAAGGGGAAGATTTTAAAAAGGGGGGGAAAAAAATATGGGGGTGTTGCTTTAAAAAAAAATTTAAATCTATTATCTCATTTATGGCACCCCTGTATATGTTTTTTAAATTTAAAAAAGAATCAACTTTTCACTAAAAACTTTTTATCTGAAACTTTTTTAAGGAACTGTTTTCGAACAAATCGGGGGAAATAGGTCTGGGTGACCATGAAATTTTATTCTTGGGGCCCTCATTTGGAGTGCCTGGGCTTTAGGGGGGGGGAAAGAGCTGTAAAATATTACGCGCTTTTCCCCAAAAAACACCTTTAAATTATTAATGGTGCAAATAGTATATTAATTTGTTTTTGCAAAAAATTTTTTTGGGCCCCTAATTAAACAGTTATAAGAAACATTGAAATCAAGGAGCAGACCTTCCCTAATTTTGCAGACTAGTTTTTTTTTTCCCTTTTTAAAAATTTTACCAAATCATAGCAATTAAAAAAAAAAAAAAAAGGGGGAAAAGTAAAAACCATAAACAAAACCCCCGTAAACCTTCATATGTAACCCCCATGAGGTTTTCTGTTTTTTTTACAAAATCTCCACATGGGGAAAACCAAAGTACCCTCACTTCTTTGCGTGAAAGCAAACGTGATTATTTTTGAAAATTTTTAAAACTATAGTGCAGTACACACCGACATATCGTATCGCAAAAAAAAAAATAATGTTTTTAATTAGCGGGAAGTGTCATCAGTGTAAATTTTGAATTATGATAAATAATTACCGGTTGTTTTGTTTATTTTTTTTTTTTTTGGTCCTTCGAGGAGGTGGGGAAAGAATTACCATTTATTCAACGTCGGTTGGTTTTTTATGTAAAATGTTTTGATGTCTATATATAAAAAATGTAATATTAATTTAAGGTTAATAATTATGAAAGTATTTTTACCCTTTAAAAATTTAATTTTTGCACTTGATAATTGGTAATTTTGTAAATGTGTCACTTTTAATTTTCCGACAGAACTGTCATTGCAAAATAACAAATAATAAACACTTTATTATTGATTAATGTTTATTAGATATTAGATGCCTTGGCTCTTCGTATGCCCCAAACTACTAATCGTTTTATTAAAAACCCTTTTTTAAATTTAATTTTTGGGGAAAAAAAAAATGGCAAGTACCAAAAAGGACTTGCTTTTTTTTTGATTTTTTTCCATTTTACATTTTTTTATTTTTTTTTTTAAAAAAATTTATGATGCCTTTTTGCACCAGCATAATTTTTTTAGCTTTAATTTTAAAATTATTAAGCTTATAAACTAGCTAGAGCAAAAAAAGGGAAAATTTTGGTCATCAAAATGAAGTTTCTCCCGTAAAACATTTTTAAATTATTTTTCCCCCCAGGCGGGACAACAGGATACAGGGACTAGCAATAAGGGAAAAAAATGCAAAATTTTTAAAAAAAGTCATGAAAATTTTGGATTTTATTAAATTCCCTAAAACCAAAAAAGGGTGACAGTTGGGGTGGATACCGAGGGCAGTAAAACGGGGTCGAATTATTAGGGGTTTTATTTTTTACAGGGTTTTTTTTTTAATTAATGTCAGTTTTTAAAAGGGGGGGAATTTTTGGTTTTCCCTTTGGGAAAAATTTTTTGGTAAAATTTTCGGGAAAAAATCATTTATTATTTTTAAACAGTAATCCCCTTTAGATTTTTTTTAAAAAATTTGGCATACATGTACTATGTATCAAGAGGCATTTTTTTTTTTTTCTACATTTTTTTTAAAATTTTCAAAGTAGCGTTCTACGGAATTTGACCTGCCTGTTTTGGCAGATATTAGGTACGTCACTGATTTCTCTTAAAAAAAAAAAATTTTTTTAAAACCCCCCAAACTTTTTTTAAACAAAGTTAAACATTTTTTTACAATAATTTTTTTTTTTAACCGATACACGGTTTTCGCTTAAAAAAAAAAAAATCATATCCCCATGATCAAAACTGGGAAAACCACATCGAAAAAAAGCCATTACAATTTTGAGCCGAAAATTTATAGAATATACCAAAAAAAAACAATAAATAATTCAACTTCCTTTGGTTTTTAGGGATTTTGGTATTTTTATTCGGTGTGATTTTTGTGGAATAATAAAAAAAGACCCGGCAATGGGAAAAAATTTGAAGATTTTTTTCAACAACAAAAAATTAAACCCATGATATTTTATAATGCTTTTATATAAATTATATAAAAAAAATTAAAGTTAAAGTGGGTTTTTTTCTATATAAATTTAAAAATATTTGATTGCCCCTTTATTAGGGTTCAAAATTTTGCAATTAACCCCACAAACATGGGGTTTTTTGGTGGAAAAGCAACTTTTCCCAAATGCAGTACGAAAACTCCCCAGGCAGATTTTTTGTGAACTCGAAAAAAACCCGTTCCGTTACATGGGTAAATCACAGGGTAAATCATATTATATTTGTGAAATTAAAATTTTTTTTATTTAAACAGGTGTAAGTCGCTTCCAGAAAAATTTAAAAAATAGGTACAAGTTAAAAAAAATTTGGGGGGGCTCCTTCCATATTCTATTTTTTAAATTTTAAAGTGAAAGAGGTGTTTTTTATTTTGGACAGTCCACGAAGGCTGGGGTCCAAGCACTAACGTACCTGGGGGTGTCTTAAGTGGGGAAAAAAAAGTTTGTTTTTAAACGGGACTTAAAATTTGGAGACTGGAAGAAAAAGGGGGAAAACCTTTGCGGGTAGCATTTCCCCCCGTTGGGGCTGCCGAGGAAATACCTAAAGAAGAGCAAAAACTGGTAGGTGGGCAAGAGGACGGTTTTTTATGAGCGTGGGGGTTATTTATAAGATGAAACTTTTTCCCCCGAAGGTTTGAAAAGGGGGACGCCTTCCAAAAAAACATAAGAACAATATTCTATAGAAGCCTTTTAAATTTTGGGGTACATAAAGGGAAAAGATTGAAGAAGAAAAATATTTTTGGCGGAAAAAAGGGGGAAACCAAGTTTTTTTAACCCCCTTTTAGGCTTTTGGAAAGTGTTTGTCCGTTGGGTTTTTTCTTAAAAGTAACGCCGACAAGAATAAATGATTTTTTTTTCTGCAAAACTTTGTCGCTCATATGAAAAAAGATGAGCATTGATGAGCTTTTTTTGCGACAGCAAACCTGCCTGTGTTTTGGAGGCATTAAACTGAACAAGTTTTTTTGGCGCTTAATCCAAGATAAGTTTAAGGTTTTGTTAAGAGACATCCAGATTGACCAAAACGCTTGGTTTTCAAATCAGGTTTAAAAAAATAATGCATTTGGGAGTTTGGTAAAATTTGAAGTTTTTGAATTTATTTGTACAAAACCATATTAAATTGAATTGTTAGGGCCCCAACATTTAGAAAATAGAAAAAATTTTCCGGGGCATTCAAATCTACAGAACGGAAAATTATGTATCAAATGCAGACTTTTTGCATGGATTTGTGTAAAGCTTTTATTGCAGCTTTTTATAAAATAAATTTGGTCCACGAGGACATTTTTGGAAAAAAACTACCACAAAAAGTACCGGACGAACCAACTCTGCATAAAACCTTTTCTTGATAAAGCTATTTAAAGACTATGGACAAAATACGACACAATCTGGAGGGAAAAAAGTTATGGTTTAGTGTCGATAAAACCACTAATATCGGGAAAGAAAAATTGCTTTTTACCTTTGTTATCACGAACCAAAGTTTATATTTAATTAATAGTACATTTCTTTCTAAAACCAAATAGTGAGACAATAACAAAATCTGTAGTAGAAAGTATTATTTATACTGTCGGTCATAGTTTTTTGGGAAAAGTGGCGTTTTTTTTTTTCGAATAGTGCTGCATATATGCTAAAGTTTAGTTATCGAGGTAAAAAAGTTTTTCTTAAGTCACCTGCGAGCATTACGAAATTTAAAGATATGTGTCCTAATGTCGCATTATCGCCACAACCTGCTTTTACAAGGTGGGGAATATGGCTATCAGCAGTTAACATATTACCATATAAATTATAATGTGTTAAAAAATGTTATCGACAGTTTACAAGATGATGCTTTAACTGTGAAAAAAAGTAAAGAAGTTATAAATCCACCAAATGTTAAATCTGATTTAAACTTTATTTTTGAAAATTTTGGATATCTTCCGGATGAGATTGAACAGTTATAAAAACAAAATGCCCCCCTAGTACTTTTATTTCATGTATTTCAAATCACTATAGACAAGCTTAAATCTGTTCCCAATGAAATTGGCGACAAATTTAAATTGTTTTAAAACAAAGAAATCCAGGATTATTAGAAAAAAAAACAAATTTTTAAGGCACTACAAAATAAAGAACTGACTTTAAAATCATTTTTGAGTTACCCAGATACAAGCTGAAAGTCGAAAGGAGCTTTTTTAAACTTAGAGAAATTTTAAATTATAAAAAAAAACCAATTTTACCGAAACCAAATTTGAAAAGACGTTTTTTTTAAAAGAAAAAATTGTAAAACACTCCTGTTATGTTTTTATTTCACATTTTTTAAAATTTATTTATAATTAATATCTCCTTAATACGCACGCCAATGAATTTACCAGACATAAAAAACGTATAGGGAACAAGCTCGTTCCGAAATCCGGGCCCTAATCATAACAATATCGGTAAACAATATCACCATACAGAGAAATATCTAGATTTAATTTTTCTAGGTGTAAACTGTACGTCGGACTAAAAAAAATCAAAAGATCAAATCTGCTCATTACTTACTGATGACGATAATTTTTCGGATCTAGCTCTCCTTCTATTAGGTTTTTAAATAAATTATCAAAGGCGGGGGTATAAGGGTTTTCTAAAGGCTTAATTTTACTTGCCGCAGGATCATTGCTTCGTCGCGGTTATTTGTAATGCACGTTATTTTACTGCATTTATCGATTAGCTTTAGGGTTCAGGTAAAAAAATTAATGAACCTAACCCCAATTTTTTTAATGGAACACAAAGGTTAATGGTGAATCTCGCCCTGGTAAAGTTTTACTTCTGTCTTGTCGTCGTAAGCATACACCCTTTATAATTTTATTTTAAAAAATAACTGAAATTTTATGAACAAAAATCTACCTCCGTCCGTAAAATAGAAACCGAAATTGTAAGTTGTCTTTTATATTAAAATAAACTGATGTATGTGTCGTTGTTTTGAAGGAAATTTAAATGCAGATAGATATCTGCACATACTCCAATCAAACATTTTCGATATCCATGATGATGTTCCTTTTAATGAAGGAATAGAACCTTACTTTTAACAAGATGGCGCCTCTACCCATAAAGCTTTTGGAATAAGAGAGTATTTAAATACTCATTTTAGAAACGGTGGGATAGGAACACATGGACCTATACGGTGACCACCACGATCTCCAGATCTAAAACCCCCAGTTTTTTTCTTTAAGGAGTGTTGAAAAATAAAATTTGTAAAAATCTTAACACTACAACAAACAAGTTGATCAAAGAGTTTATGAGGTCTTTGCTACAACGGGGGGCTTTCCAACATTAGAAATAATTCTTGTTATTTTTTCCCTTAATCTAAATCTTTTATTTCGTTACAATGTTTATTTATTTTTTGAATTTACTTTCTTATGCTAACTATTTCTTCTACTATTTGTATGTTAAAAATATTGTGTAATGTCTTTTCAGCTACAATGTCAAATACAATGGGTTTTGTTTTTTTAGCCTACTAAGGTTTAAAGTAATAAAGTTTAAATAAATTGCATATTATCAATGGTATGTCATATTTTTGAAAAGGGAATTTAATATGCCATCTTTTAGAATAAAATATACAGGGTGTTCCATTTAAAAAAATGAGGTTAGGTCCGATAACTTTTTTATTTCACCCCGTATTCTTTTTTTGAAAACGGTAATCATTATAAAGAAACGTATAGTATAAAACATTTTTTTATATCTCTTTTAACTAAGAAACTATAGGGTCATTCGGAAATTGACAATTTTTTGATTTTCCCCCGTATCTCTTAAGCGAGCAAACATTTTCAAATATTGATTTTACCATAGTAAGGTTGATCTATAAACAGCACATGACGTCTATATTACTTTTTCAATAGCACTAACAATTACTAAGATCCTATAAAATTATCGAAAATAAGACACCCTGTATATTATTGTGTTAGTAGTATTACGGCATACCTTACTCCACCTTTACTAGTAGTACATGATACAGCTTTTATTAGCTCCAAAAACTATTTCTTGTACAATATTTACAATCGTTGGGTTCTCAGATACCCAGTGTTACTGAACAAAAAGATACCCATCAGTAGTTGTTACCATTTTGAAGTTACATTAACGACAATTCGTTAAGGTATGTACACACCGAAAAAACAAACAAGAACAAACATTCGTTCTTGTTCACCTTGTTTGTATGTGTTTTTTTGTTTATTGTTTGCGTTATTTTGTCTACATAGAGTAATCAAATATTTGCTCACTCTCGTTTGACCAGTTGGAAAAGTTATGGATGACGACGAACAAAATTTATTTCTCTTTAGGTATGTACACACCAAAAAAACAAACAAAAACAAACATTCGTTCTTGTTCACTTTCTTTGTATGTGTTTTTTGTTTATTGTTCGCTTTTTCTGTCTACATAGCGCAACCAAATGTTTGTTTACTCTTGTTCGACTAGTTGGAAAGTTGTGGATGACCATAAAAACAAAAATTCTCTTTGATGTACCGACGTCCACTGAAACATGTGTGAACAACAACAAACAAACGTTTGTTCGCCGTTTTAACTGTCTACACAGAAGAAAGACGTTTGTTCGCTGATGTTTGTTCTTGTTTGTTTTTTTCGGTGTGTACATACCTTTTAATGTACCGACGTCTACTCGAACATGTATGAACAAGAACAAACAAACGTTTGTTCGCGTTTTTACTGTATACACTAAAGCAAAACGTTTGTTCGCTAATGTTTGTTCTTGTTTGTTTTTTCGGTGTGTACATAAAATTTGGATGTACCGACGTCTACTCGAACTGTATGAACAAGAACAAACAAACGTTTGTTCGCGTTTTTACTGTCTACACTAAAGAAATACGTTTGTTCGCTGATGTTTGTTCTTGTTTGTTTTTTCGGTGTGTACATACCTTTACCGAGTCAAGTTTGCGTACAATTTACCGACAATAACTTGCACCGTAACTTTTTGTAGTCAAGTTGTCTTTAAGTTTTACTACAATTTGCGGAGGTAAGTTTCCGGCTAATTGCCATTTACGATGGGTTGTAAAAATAGTCTAGGAACTGACACAATGATGACCTGGTTTAAAATCATACCAATTACGAAAAAACTACTCGCGTTTAGAGATACCCCGGCTCACGAGCTTTTTGACTGTGTTGACACATGAAACGCTTTATTATTTAATAATTTAGGGTTTTTTTTAATTCGTCTTCGCATTTTTACGTCTGAAATATAATTGGTGAAAATAAAAAGCCGCTTTGCTAACCAGAACTAACCATGACCGACTAGAACTTAGGGCTTTTGAATTTGTCTAAATTATTTGTAAAAGTTATAATCAAAATTTTAACAACGTATTAGAAAAAATCCGGGATATATAATTACATTTTTAGAAAAAAATTATAACTTCTACCATATCAAAAATTATAAAATTGTGTTAATAACTTTTATGTAGGGATAATTTAAACTAATTTAAAAGCCCTAAGTTCTAGTCGGTCATGGTTAGTTCTGGTTAGCAAAGCGGCTTTTTATTTTCCCCAATTATATATTAGATGTAAAAATGCGAAGACGTATTAGAAAAGACCCACGATTTGCTTTTTTTTACATTAAATGCATTATTTAGAAAAAGCCTACTTTTTAAATAAGGCGCCAAGTCTCTGTAAAATAAAGTTTCATGTGTCAACACTGTCAAGAAGCTCGTGAGCCGGGGTATCTCTAGACGCGAGTAAAAAAGGTAGTCTAAAGCCGGATGTGGCGCCACAATGTTCTGACCAATCAAAATACTTTCGGATGATCGGATCGTCGGAAATCGGATGCATGAGACTCCGGCTTAATTCGGACGAGTACTAATAAGTGCATAAATCAATAATGTTACATTTTCATTAACAAAAAAATGTAATTAATATGATTATGAACTAAGGTATCGAACCAACTAAACAAAAACATATTTTATAAGTTTTTCCTACTTGCCTAATTTCTATTTGGGCAAGTGTTTTGTAATAACGTCTTCACAAGACGCAACCATAATTAATATTTTTTGATTGTTAAGCATAATTAAACACAATGCAGCTTAATATAAGTAAGTTTCTTGTATTCCATTAGATAACTTGACGATTTTTATTTATCGTTAATTAGACTCGTGCCAATAATTAACTGTAATATTGAAGATTTTCTTTAAATTAATTACCGCAATTGTATTTTGCACGATATTTGTTAGGTGCATAAAAAATTTAAGTTTGGCAAGTATCAAAATAATTATTTGTTTTTGCACACTTAAGCCTATATAATTTGTAACTTTTGATGTATTGGATTGTTAGAGAAATCGCATTGTGTTGAGATTCACTTTTAAGGATATCTTAATTTTATTTTTAAATTTCATGAAATAATATTCTGGAATTTAATAAGATTTGAATGATTTAGAAATGAAACTGTAAATTGGCCTCTTATTAACGTGTTTACTTTCATTTTAGGGTGTTGTTAAGAAGTCATATTAAAAACAGAATATCGAGCTTTGCACAGTATTAAAAATTTTGTTTAATATTAAAATTTTTCCGTTTAAGGGCCTTATTTACAAGGTTTTCGAAATGTAAAAAATAATTGCCAATTAAACCTAAACTGTAAGTCAGAGACTTATACTAAGTTATATTATTAAAATTGCAATTAAAGTAGCTTTTTAAATGTACACTCATATACAAGATGTCTCATTTAAAAAAATAGGAAAAGTAAAAGTTGGCGGACCTTGGCAACATTGCGTAGTTTTTTACAGAATTTTTAATTGTAACTTTCAATGATTAAAACTACTATCGTATAAAAAAGAATACACATAAAAAAATTTGTAATGTCAATCAGCGTCGTTGTCATAGCGGTAACATATTTGCATCCATTCTGAAGATAATTGCTAATAAATTCGAAACGGTGCAGCACAGAATCATGGTCATGTATATCGTTGTATTTGTCTTTAAAAGAATTATACAAAACTGTAATAAAATATGAAGTGTTTTATTAAAAAAAATTGTCTCGACACCCTGGAAGCTTTAACCTTAAACTTAAAAAAGGGTATTCTTGATTAGAATAGAATAGAATAGATTTTATTTCCATTATAGTACAGTGTAGTACATAGGTTCGTCAGGAAAATATTTACATATTTAATTAAATGTATAACAATTGCTATATAGAATATATAAAAAAATACTAAGTAAAACTTACAAACAATAAATGACTACAAATACATATAACATAAAACATACAAAATAAAGCTTAATAAATAATAAAATAGACATAATATACTAAATAAAACACACAAAGTCATATTCAGTCGCTTACACAAAATCCACGACAGTAGTAAGCATAAAAAATAGAAAAAAACTATAGAACATATTTATAGTAAGCATTACTCTCAAGGTCTTCGGTTTACAAGAAACTCCTCTACGGAATAAAAAGCACCCTCAATGAGAAACCTCTTTATTCCTTTATTAAATATAACACCCCGGAGGGCCCGAAGATCAGAAGGTAGACTGTTGTACAGTTTTGTGCAATTATAGATGGGAGACCGCTCATAGAAAGAAGTCTTATGTTTGGGGATAAGAAGCAAATCTTTTATTCTGGTACCATTATTTGAATTTAAAATTTGAAATAAATGCCTATTTTTGTTAACAAACGTAATGCATTTATGTATATAGATACAAGGGAATGTCAAAATTTGATTATTAACAAAAGTCGTTCTACACGAGTCCACATATCCCATATTAAAAATTAGTCTTCTGGGCTATTAATACCCTTTCACATTGACTACTGCAACCCCAAACGATCACGTTGTATGTAAGAAAACTGTAAGCTAAAGAATAATATACGGTCATTAAACTCGCTTCACTCAAAGTATTTTTTAATTTGAGAAGAGCAAAGTAAGCAGAGTTTAATTTTGCACAAACATGCTCAATATGTGCATCAAAAGAACAGGTTGAATCTAGGTAAATGCCCAAAAATTTGACAGTACTTGAAGCCTCTATGTTGTTCGCAACAAAAAATTGGTCTGGCACGGGCTTGCGAATATGCATATTAACAATTACAGTCTTATTAGTATTAAGGATTAAGTTATTTTTCCTACACCATACCTCAAAATCGTGTTGTACCCTTTTAATGTTAGTGCTAAGCTCTATTATGTCATCAGATACGACAACAACCGTTGAATCATCTGCGTACATTGTTAAATGATTGGTTTTAAGATGAGTTAAAGCATCATTTACATATAAAATAAAAAGTAAGGGTCCAAGGACTGACCCTTGTGGAACCCCCAAGCTTATCGATTTAATATCGGAAAAAATATCCTCATATTTAACAATTATTTTCCTGTCGGTCATATAAGAGTCGATCCACTTAAGTAGAGAGCCTCGTATGCCCATGTTATATAGTTTTGTCAAGAGAAATGATTTATTAACTGTGTCGAAAGCAATAGACAGGTCAAAAAAGAGGGCAACAACGTATTTTCCCTGATCAAGACTTTCATAAATAAAATTCATAAGATTAAATGATGCAGTTTCCGTAGATTTCCCAGGAAAGAAACCATGCTGGCATTTTTCAACGATGCAGTATTTACTGACAAAATCTATTATTCTACGATGAACAACTATTTCTAACACTTTGGAAAATATAGAAAGCAAATATATTTGTCTGTAGTTGTCTATATTGCTTCTATCATTTTTTTTGTAAACTGGAATTACATTCGCGGTTTTCAGAGCTTCAGGAAACACACCCTCTGATAAGCTCAGGTTTACAAGTTCACTCAAAGTACTGCCAATTATCTGACCAATAGACTTAAGTAATCTGGAATTTACGCCGTCAGTGCCTGCAGAATTCTTATTTTTAAGGCAGCAAATTATATTTCTAATTCAATTAATCAGTTTTTGCAACTACTATTGAGTTTCTTAATACTGAAGTTTCCGAACATACTGTACAAATTTACCATACTTGTTTTTAAATTTTTTTTTTCGAGACACTACTGAAATGTTTAAAAAAGATGTTCGCTATGTCGTTGGGTTTGGTGATTACTTTATCATTGATGGTTAACTGAATGGATTGAGCAGTTAGATTTTGCCTGTTAAGTTGGGTATTTACAATTTTCCATATTGTTTTACTTTTATTTGCACAGTTAGAGATACTTTTTTAATAGTAACTTTTTTTTGCATTTTTAATTTGATTTTTGTATTCCCTTTTCCCCTGTTAGTAACCCCGGAGCAATTTCTACACTTCCAGTATATTTCTGTAACCAATACAATCCATCCAATACTAACTTTAATTGTGCTAATTGAGGATTATACCAGTTTTCGGTCTTAGATTTACTTACATTTTGTATTTTAACAGGACAGGAGCAATCCGGGTACTTTATAGTATCCAGAAATTCGCTCCACACACAATCAGTCCCTTCATGGAGTTTAAAATGTTATTCCAGTTATGTCGTTTTATAAGACTAGTAAATGCCTGGATATTACTTGATGATAAACATCTTCCTTTTTTTTTTTCTGTCAATATTTTTTGGGTGGCAATTTCACAACTTGTCAACGAGAACTCCATCAGGTGTGCTGGATGATCGCTTATGTGTGGATTGAAAATTCGGCAATTATACATTTCGCTGTTAAAGTTTGTAACTACATAATCTATTATAGAGATACTTGTTACTCCTTTTCTATTAGTAAAAATTCTAGTAGGCTCTGTAGTGGTTATAGTAAGTCTAAAAGAATTAAGCAGATCACAAAGCTTTTGCTTATTATTGTTTTCAGTGAGATAATCTATATTTAAATCACCACAGAAGATAGGCTTGCTATGACTTACCATAATATTTGAAAACACAGGAAATATTGTATCAAGAAAAACATCTATGCTACCCGCTCCCGGTCGATAAAATCAACTGTTTACGAGAAATAAAATATCATGTTTGGTAATTTTTTTACGTTATACAGGGTGTTTTCTAATTGTACGTCAATGTTAAAGAAGGCCATTTTTAAGTCCATTTTAAGAAGAAAACTTCATATAAACGTATGTCCTAAACGTCTTAACTTTTAAGATACATGGTGGTAAAATTTTTAAAAATAAATCATGTATTATTGATATCTGTAATACCACTTTAGATATTTTAATGGAATTTGGCATACATGTACTATGTATCAAGAAGCGATCTTAGGGGGGGGGGGGTTTGAATGGATAAATGTATGTTTCAAAAATTTTATACAAAGATTTTCGAACAAGTTTATTAACAATGATAGTATAATCTTAAATTTTAAAGTAGGATATGTATTGAAAAAAAAAGTACAGTTAACTTATTTGCAACTTAAAACTAAAAATCGCAAAAAAAAAATTTTACAACAAAATTATGTGAAAAAATAAGACATCTAAATGTGAAAACCGTATTTTAATACCTGCGGTGGCTTTTAAGTTATGAATTTTTTAAATATTTTTAACCACCTCTTTCACTAAAGGGGTGGGGTTTCATATAAAAATTGTAGTTTTTTTTCCATATTATCTTTTGAAATTATCAGTAAAAAATATTGCAATAAAAAACTGGAAAAATTTAGGCAACTTCAACTTTAGGCCTGAAGCCTAAAATAATTCAGGCTAGTAGTATAGTAGTTTTATTATGACCTCCATAGATAGAGTCTTCAGGAAGAATTACATTAAACATAATAAAATTTTATAACAGTTATTTGTTTCCTCATAAAATATGCGGTCGTTTGGACATCTTTAATCGCCATTTTCTCAAAAACTAACAAAGATAGGTATAGGATATAACACAGATTTTATATCAGGAATGACCCGTAGAGTCCAAATTTTAAAAAATATACAAAGTATTGCATTAAAATTTTTAAAGTTACATTATTAGAAAAGTCAATTTTCGCAGCACTTCCGGTAAAGCCGGAAGATAGAATCATCGGGAAGAATTACATTAAACATAATACATTTTTATTACATTTATTTGTTTTCTCATAAATCTGCATAATATGTGGTAGTTTGGACATCTTTAATTGCCATTTTCTTAAAAACTAGCAAGAGCATAGGACATAGTATAGATTTTATATCAGAAATGATCCGTAGAATCCAAATTTTAAAAAATATACAGGGTATTCTATTAAAAAAAATCAAAGTTGATGTCGTTTCCGGTTAAACCGGAAGTGATAGGGACATGCTAAAATATCCAAAATCGGCATCTTATGATATAATATGTCATTCTAAAATTTGAAAGCCATATTTTTTTATTCAAGAAAATAAAGGGCTGGGTAGTGATTTCGTTTTCCCCGTATATATATATATATATATATATATATATATATATATATATATATATATATATATATATATATATATATATATATATATATATATATATATATATATATATATATATATAATATAATATATATATATATATACATATAATATATATATATATATATATATATATATATATATATATATATATATATATATATATATATATATATATATATATATATTTTAAATCAGAAAAAAGATATTTCTTAGATAATATACAGGGTGTTTCATTTGCAAAGTTAAAGTTGCCTATATTCTTCCATTTTTTTATTGTGATATTTTTTTACTAATAATTTCAAAAGATAAGATGGAAAAAAAACTACAATTTTTATATAAAACATTTTTTTATCTCCAAAAATAAAGGCTCCAGATGCCACGTAAATATAATCAAAGACCCTGTACACTATTTCTTAATAACAAACAGACCTAGTAAAAATCAATATTTTTTTACAAAACAGTCAAAAAATTCAGTTTTTTTAAAATTTTCTAATACCTTTATATTGCATTAGTTTTCAAAAAATATTGTAAGAACCATTTTTGAGATATTCTTAAATGAATGCATGGCTTTCATGCATGACAGATATCACAATATTAATTCAGTGGCGGCTCCTCCTTAGGTTTGCAGGTTTGCGCAACCCCCAAAAGGACTAAAATAAAATTTTAAAAATATATTAATCATTACATAGTTACAGATTTTTTACAAATTTATTCGAACATCTGTATTTATTGTTTTATTAATGTTATCTCGAAATAACAGCCAAATTATTAAAAACTTGACTGCTTTCGCTAAAATATCATTAATTTAATTATAGTAGATAGTTGCAAAGATAAATATTGGTTGCTACCAGGCAAGGTAAATGCATTATGACGTGAAGTTAGTGATGAAAAATTTCCGGAAATATATATTTGGGAAATATTTAAGGAAATATAGCAGAAAACATTGGAAATATAAAAAAACACAAAAAAAACTAAACATTTAATGAAAGATTATCATTGGTAATACCAAGTGCTCGTAAATTTGACCGCAAAAAATTATGTCAAATTTTTTGTCTGGACCCCAAAACGATTCCCTTTCAGATATCAGATACCAAATTTGATGATTAAAAACGTTAACCCTTTAATCCCTTCGATCAAAATTTGAAAAAAACCCCAAATTTGGCCAAAGCCGACATAATAAGCATAACAAAACGGGTAACAAAAAAAACGCTAGTATCTTTTAAAAAAAATGCCCAATTTGTTCTTTAAAAATTTTAAAAGTCAAAAAGATTCCAAAAAATTTAAAGCGTAAAGGTTTGTGGAGCTCGTTTGGGAGTATTCGAGAATTTTACGGGTTTTTACATTTTGCTCGGATTTAACATTTTTTTTGTTACCGTTGGGACGATACCGGTTATTTTAAAAAATTGAATTGGCGAATCTTACCCTTTTTATATGGCGAAAAAGGGAAAAGCTGCTGGGAGTTCCTGTAACAGCAAACAGCTCTGGGAGGAGCAATCCGTAGCCGTATATGAATGTCTACATGAATGGGGTCTTAACACCGTCAAGGCGATGTGCTTCGGCGACAGCATCCAACGGAAGACTCAAGGAGCTGCGTCATATTGGAGAAAATGTTAGGAAGAAATTGTTATACCTGCTTGCCGTCACCATATCGGAAATTCTGTTAAAAGGCGTATTCGACACAAAAATGGGATCCCAAACCCTGGACCCATCCAACATTTTTGAATTTTACTTGGCCCAAGATGGACAAGGAAAAACGACACAGGTATCAGTGACAATCTAATAAAAAACAGCTAACCCGAAATAATTGCAAAAGTTACTGCTGAATTCAAGACCAAATTAACAGAGCTACCCCAGAGATGACTCAAGGACTATTGCAGTTGGTTCTCGTATTTGTTGGATCACTAGACGGTAATGTTTGGTTTAGAACTCGGACCATTCATCACGCTAGGTGGATGGCAAAGGCTATTTACTGGTTAAAAATATTCTTTTTTCGTCGTAAATTTTAAAGGGTGTCTAAAGAAGAAGAAAGTTCTGTGCGTGCTATTTCTTTTTTCCCTAGTTAAAATTTATTGTCAAGCGGTTTTTAGTGCTCCAAAAGCTTATCTTGCACAAAGCAAGATTTAGGTATTTTGCATAGTCTGTTAGACTATAAAAAGAATGTGACAACGACATTGCAGAAATAGCTCTGACCAAATTTTCGAATCATTTGTGGTATTTAAATGCAAGTTGGTGGGATTATCGTTTTTTGATCCCACCTTACAGACGATGAAAAGTTGTTAATGGCTAACAAATTGCTCAGTAGCACAGATGAACCATCAGAGCACGCTAGGGTTGTAAATCCAAAAGTTAGTAAAGAAAAAATTAAAAGAGGTATTTGGGTGGAGGATTGGTAAATTTACTTACCAAAAGAAACGTTTACCTTCTTTGACCGATTTAATATAAAAAAGATTTCCTAAGACAACATCCAAACACCTGGCCTCAAAATAATGACTTCCAAGAAGGATTAAAAATTGTCAAAACATTAAAAGTAGTTAATGATATGGCTGAGCGTGGTGTAAAATTATAACCGACTTTATTCTTCTTACAAAAGATGAAGGACAAAAGCAGTATGTCCTGCAAGTTGTAAGTAAATGCCGAAGCATTATATCCTGGCGTTTCAAAAACTACTTTAACAAAAGCTCTAGAATAGATTAGATAACTATGTAAAATTATCAACTTATGTAGGTACTACGTCTGTATCTTTTCTGTGTTTTGTATGTATTATATACCTGATTTTTATATTTTAAAATAAAAAATGTCATTAGACTTATAAGTATTACTTGTTTTTTTATTATATATATACTTAAAACTCAAAAATATAAAAAAAAGCCATTTATCCCTTAATAACAAAATATACGAAGTATGCTCCTAGTGGTACCAGGTCACTTTTTTTGAGGCTAAAGGCTGTTGTAACTCGGTTTGACTTAAAATAACAACAATTATGTATAGAATATAAATTTTGAAGAACAAAATTAGCTTTTTTTTAAAGATATTAAGCGTTTTTTTATTATTTCCCATTCTGGAGTTATGGCTCCATATGTCAGCTTTTTGGGCCCAAAAAAATTTAAATTTTTTTCAAACTTTGAGCGACGAGCGGCACGGGTTAACTTCGTTTAATCGAGCTCAAATTTCGGCTATCTCAATATCGGGAAAAGGGGGAATCGTTTTGTAGGGTCCAGACGAACAAAAATTCCGACATTTTTTTTTCCCATATATGAGATCCGGCCACTCTAGTGCTCAGATTTGGCTGAATGTTTTGCTAGGTTTTAAATCTTATTTGCTTTTGGAAATTAACGAAACCCGTTTTTAGAAAATCACGAGGGCGAAGCTCGAGTGATTTTGAGAAACGGGTTGAGTTAAGGTAGTTCACTCGAAAAGCGGCTTAAATGAAATTGAAATAAAACGAAATTTGTTATCGTTTGTGAAACGAGAAATTAACAATCAAATTGTGCATAATTAACATTGTCGATATCTGTCATGTATGAAAGCCATGCATTCATTCATTTCAAAATATCTCGAAGCCACGAAATATAATTTTAGCCTCATTTTAAAGTGCCCTTAACTCTTAGACAAATTAGTTTTTAGTAAATATTTTTCAAATTTGAATATGTTATTTCTAAGATCAACATGAAAGCACAATGGAACATTTTTAGAACTGTATTCCAAAACTTGCGATGCTAGATCTTCATGGAGCTTTTAAATTTATAAATGCGACGTGTTATTGTAATTTTCACAGGTACCGTTTAATAATTTTTACACTTGCGGAGTATAAAAATATATTAAAATTTTAAATTAATTTTTGTAGGACACCCTGAATAAAACTAATAAAATATCCCATTTAAAAATCTCTCAGAGGTATATATTAAAAAATTATAAAGATTAAGCAATCAAAACTTTAAAGACCAAATGCAAGTAAAGTTTGTGCCCGTTTTTGGATACCACCCTCTATGGTTACAAAAAAATGTTTCATTTAAATGTTGTTTCTTTGGACCTAAAAAACAACATATTTTGGTTAAAGATCACATGTTGGGTGTGTGTCCTTATTTAAAGATTTTAATATTGAAATGTTTCAAATTCTTTATCTTTTTTCCAAAAATCAATGCGATGCTGATTAAGAATCTTATACTTCAAGTCCAAAATTTCTGCCAATGACGCATCGCTCGCTTTTAGAGTGCCCCGGGTTGTGTGGGGTCAGAGGAATCAATTCCAGTGGCGTATGAATTTTAGAAAATAAATAATAAAAGTTCGTCAAAACATGAAAATATTTTTTACAAGCAAAAGTTATTTTCTCACATTTTCATCAACCCTTTAAATTAGTAACAAGCCTACATTATTTTGGTATTATGCGGATTAATGAAAAATGTAATTTTTTTGCTTAATTTTGTACACCTCCTATTTTGAGGTCATAGAAGACAAATTTGGGGGTTTTTTTTGGGGATTTTTCAACGTTTTTTCCCAAAAAAAAAAAAAAATTTTTTACTTTAATTTTACCTTCTCTGATTTTATTTTGCTAAAGAAAAAAATAATAAAATTTTAGTCTTAACATAAATTAAAAAAGATATAAAAGAGAACGATAGACAATCCAAGTTACACCGACCCCAATTCACCACCGATCTTGCAATTTCAATATTAAATACGATATTCACACGCATTGCTTCGTCAAAAATATCCACTATATAAGAAACACGAAAGCTCTGAGATCATCAGCTTGTAGAATCCAATAACTATTTCGGGTCTTTCGTGTTCCCTATATTTAGGATTTCCATATCGAAATATTTTTGTCAAACATTCCCCGGGTCGAAGCAAGGTTCGCATACCTTAAAAAAATGTCATAAAGAAAACTATTACAACCTGGTAACAGGTCAACTTTTTTAAAAAATTTCGAGTTGAATTCGGACGTAAACCCCACATATTTTTTTTTATTAAAAATTTAAAGGGTTTTTTTTTTCTTATTTTTTTTAAGTGTTTTCTTTTAATATTAACATAGTATGAGTTTTTTAAATATGTTTTCGTGCAAATAAAATTTAAAGGAATATGTCGTAAAATGGAATTAAACAATTCAATTATTATTATTTTTAAATACTAAAAAGAGGCACCATGCAAAAAACAGTTTCAATACATGTTTAACAATCGAAAAGTAAAAAGTGTGCAAAAAAATGGCGAAAAAATCGCATTTTCCAGTATCCGAATAATTACTAATATTGTTTTTTTTTGCCTTTTAAAACTCTGAATACCGTACGCGAAAAAAACTTTTTTTAAAAAAGTTGCACATATCTCTGCAGCATCCAAAGGGGTTTTTAGTTCTGGATTTCGTTCCCGAATCCCATGGTAAACATGTTTAACCGTTATTCGTTCTTTTAACGTTAACTGATTTTTTTTTTGTAGGCGGATAACTAGTTAAGGTTGGTTAATATTCATAGTTTACAGAATTAAAAGCACTTAACAACACTAAATCTTTATATACAATTATACACTAAATAAGATAAACTATTTTAACATTGGCACAAAACAATATCTATATACTACAATTATTAGAAATTTATAATATTTAGAAAATACCCTGTATAGCAATTAAAATTTAAACTTACAAAATCTGTCCATAATCAATAATAACTAAATAAAATCATCGAACAGCACGAAAACCCTGTCGATACGCCTATTTTCAAGTCTGTTCAAGTTGTAAACTAAGGAATGTGTGTTGCCACATTTATTGTCTTCTCGATAACAATGATTTCAATACATATTGGCGTGCTATTTTAAGTGCGATCGCTGGCTGGTGATTTATTCTTGCGAATTATGACAACGTGGCGATGAAACTTTTGGCCGGTTCACTGTTATTTGAGCGGAAAAGTATATCATAGGCTAAAAAATCATTTACTAGTGTTAGATTTTTATTCAGCCGCTTCGTCGGTTGGGTGGCCGGTATTAAATGAGTCACTGACAGAAATTTTGGACTTTAGGTATAGGTAAAAATTTGGAAATTAAAAATGGCGGATTTTGGCAGTTATAAACCTATTTGCCTCATATTCAGGATATAAGGGTTTTTGAGGGTGCTAGGTCAAAGTTTCGAAATTTGAAATGGCGTATTCAAAATGGCGAATTTTGGCATTTATAAACCGATTTGTCCCAAATTAAAAAAAAAAGGATTCGATTCCTTTTGGAATTGGATCTTTTCAAAAAGAAATCGATTCCGGATCATTTAAAAATTATATAACAAATCCGGATCACGGATCCTATTTTTAAAAAGTAATTGATTCCAGTCTTTGGATCCTTTAAAAGAAATCGTTTTCTGGATTCAGTTCCTACCCAGCTCTGTTACATAAAAATGAGGCCGCAATAAGCGGCGTAGTCACGTGATTTGCATTATCTGTCAAATTTTAATTTCAACTCAACGAAATCTACGTAAAACATCTTAGTTTTGACAATGCTTTATTTTAGTCACATTTTCTTGAAAGCAGCGCCATATTAAATGTATGTTTTTCTACAAACTCCAGGCTATTAAGCGTAGGTCATATGCTTGCGAAATGCGATTTGCGAAACTTGTTCTGATTGGTCGATTTGTCATGTGTCAATTGTAGGAGCTCTCTATTTTTAAGTTTTTTGCGATTCGCAATATTTAAAATCTAGGGGGCGGGAAAATTGACGGATTCTTATTGGTCGACTTAAAATATGTTAGTTGCCCAAAAGGTTAATGTCACTTTTTTTGCGATTCGTAATATTTGAAATGTGAGAAGCGGGAAAATTGACTTTAATTTAAGATTTTGCGAATTCCGCAAAAATTGAAGACCACGAGCATGCGTATTGATATAGATACTCGTTTGATTTTGGCGTTGCTCAAAGATTAAGTTACTACGGTTCAATTCTTGGGGCCATGATATATATATATATATATATATATATATATATATATATATATATATATATATATATATATATATATATATATATATATATATATATATATATATATATATATATATATATATATATATATATATATAGCTAAAACACCGCTTCTTATGAGAGCGTTGTCTAAAAGGTGCTGTAAAATGCAAATTCTGTATGTTTTTATGTTAGGCGGCATTGACGGAACGAGGAATAAAGCGGGGTTCGTTGTGTGCTTTTAAAGTTTTAAAATAAAGAAAACTAGAGTGTTTTTTTTCGATAAAATCATAATCTTATAGGATTAAAGCGATCCTTTATTTCATGACAACCTGTCATTCTCTCATATGTTTTAATAGCAAATATGCAGTTGCGATTTCAAGTAAAAATAAAATAAAAAGTTTAAAGTTTCCAGCATATTCCTACTGATTCAGCCTCACCGTTAAGACAGTGCCAAAAAGCGTGCAAGAGAAAGATGAATCAAAATATAATCTTTCTCTCTCGCTCCAACGTGCTAATTGGTCGAGAAGGACTGGCTGACGAATCAGCACGACGAGTGGGATATATACCCTTCTCACCGACCAATGAGCACGTAGAAGCGAAAGGGAAAGGTTATACTGTAATTCTTCTGTCGCTCTCGCTTGCTGCCTAGTAGCAAGGCTTCCTCTATAAGTATATGCTCAAAGGTTAAAATAAGTTGTGATCTTTAATGTAATTTCTTGTTTTTATTTTTTGTTATTTGCCTGTATAAAGGCTTTATGAGAATAAAGTATATTCTATTTTTTGTTGTTGTTTGTTTTAATAAATCCACCTTATAAGACGCAATTATGATATGAAGGTCAGTAAATGCAATAGCCCTTCTTCACCAGTAAAAATTTTCAACTTGATCCTTATTATTCACCGACGACCAAAGCATTATAAATGTTTATTAAAACAATACACAGAGAAAAACCTAGCATAAGATAAAATATTGTTAAAAAAATAATTATAAATAACACAAAAAAGTTTTAAAGAAGGGAAATTAATTAAAACGACAATACAGAGCGTCAATACTTCCATCCGCTTCCATCTTGCATCTTGCCAACAGTTCCAGCACTAAATCCCTAAAAAATTCGCAGTCGCAGCGCTATGAAATACCAAAAAAACCGGCGGAAAAATTTTGCGAATTCGTAAATCGCATTTCGCAAGCTTATGAACTACGCTTTAGTCGAGGCAACGAAGCACTCAACCTAGGAATTTCTTACACTAAGACGGATCAGAATGCATTTTTTTAAGACGGCTTTTGGAAGATTTTATAACTTTGTAAATTGAGCCACAACTGGCCCAAATTGGGCTTGGGATGACGTCCCCGTCCAGGTTCCGCAGCACCAGGTGACGAGGGGGTGTTTGACCATGCCACATTTGAATTCAGCGACCCAAAAAAACCCCGGTCGCCAAGTTTCTCTCCTTCCCCGCGTGAATTTTAGGAGAGTCCCACGAAGATGACGTTCAGGGCTAGGTTACGGTGCATCAGATGTTCGGGGGGTCGTTTTCACCGTGAAATTTGAATTCAGCGCCCCAAAACCTCCCCGTAACGATTTTCGGTTCGTCTTTTTTGATTGTGTGGGGAAAACCCTCAGAGATGAGGTCCGTGTGTGCCAGATTTGAATTCAGCTACTCAAAAAACCCCCGGGCGTAGTGTCTCTCCTTCCTTGCGTGAATTTTGGGAGAGAGTCCCACGGAGATGACGTTCATCGGCGTTCCTGAGCTCCAGGTCCGCTGTGGGTCAATATCTGATTTGGGTCAGTTCTGGCTCATATTTACACATCAAAAAAGTGCATTTTTGGCTGCAGCAAGGCCATTTGCGGTTTGTATAAGTCACAAAGTAGGTACATTTTTTATAAAAAAATTTTGGAAGCGAATGCAAAAAACCACATTCCAATCTGTCTTAGTGCAAAAATTTGAAACTTTTGGCCTTTTTAGTGCTTCGTTGCCTCGACTATATTAAAATTTGGTCACATGTGATGCAAAGTTTATTTATTTTTCACCCTGTATAAGGTAATTTTAAAAAATATCTATTTTTCAAAAGGTCCTTAGGTGTCTTAAAGTAATATTAAGATAATAGTTTAATTATAGAGTCAAATTTTCTAATAAAATCATAATTAAAAATTAAACCCACTGAAAATTCCACCTTTTTAATTAAACGAACTACATTTTCAAAAATAGATATTTTATTAAATTAATAAGCACTGTATATTATAGTTGATCTGCTTATTTATTAAATTTGCAGGAAAAAATGAAATAGTCCATGAAAAAATCATCAAAACAAAAACTGGTAAATTTAGCAATAAACCAGTGATAAAAGAACTCCAAGATGAATCAACCGCCATATCCGTAATCAAAAATCGTGATGTAGAACAAGAAAACGCAACTGCGATTTCAAAAGAAAAGGATATCCCAGAAAAACCCCCGGCTTTAATATGCCCATCCAGAAATGCACCCAGACCTCTCTTTTCACTGCCATGTAGTACTACGAGAAATTGTGGGTTTTTGGGAAGGGGAATGCTTTGTTGCGACTATAGATGCATAAAGGGAGTTAAACCACCCAAGGCTGAAACAACTCATGAACGTAAGTGAAAAAAAAATTATGCCTCATTCTAGGAAAGTATGCAGTAGTGCGCCAGGCCATGTTCCTATATTCTAAATATTCTTTTTTTACATTTTAGCTCTTTTCTTTGGTATATACCAAAGAAAATGTCCAGTAGATCCTTTGCCCGAATTGTCCGAAATCAAAGAATGCGTCTTTGATGAAGATTGCTCGTCACCTAGGATATGCTGCGCAGAAAAAATACAAAATGGAGAAAGAAAGAGATACTGTAGAACTCCTATACCAGTTTGGGATACTTTACCTCTGCCTTCTCCAGTTTTAGAACGTAAGAAATACAACAAAAAATTTCCATTATGATTACGAAGCTTTACAACATTTTTTGTTTTTAACAAATTTACATTTAAAAATTCTGTAAGCTTACCTTTTAACAAATATTGGCTAGATAGCTTCTGTTTTTTTTAATAATAAAATGTTAATTATGTTTTTATTAATCGTGTTATAACATAACCAAATGAAAGTATAGTCTGCCTCAAAGTATACCGTGTTAGCTCTTGCCTTCATTTATATGGATTATACCTGCCGACAGCAATAAAACTCGGATCGGTGGATTGGCCTTAGGGACGGACTTTAATAATATAAAATTTATATTTATTTTTAAAGTTTTAATAAATTTATAACTGCATTATCTATCTTTAAATTTTTAATCTAAATATCTAAATCAATTCTTTTCACTATCAGAGTCATCTTGAGATTAATTAAATGGATTTATTTTTTTTGGATGAAATTAACGTCCTTAATTTTAATAATGTGCTGTAGTGAATTTTCCACCCTCAACTGGTATGTTATATAATTACATTTTTATCAAATTTAAACCTGGGACAAAGTAGGGTGGCATTTTCTGCTCTGATCTTTGTTTTACTTGGTTCCACAAATCTCTGGGGTTAAACATAAGTGATACGGAGGAAGCCGGAAAAAGACAGTATCCCCAAATTTCAGCCAAATTATCCATAATGAATTTGGACTTCCAAAAGATCCGTTTTTTTGTAACTGAATTCAAAATAAATATCATTTTCTAACAAATATTCCATTTCAGTTTTTTAACTTGATGAAGTTTTTGTGTAGCAGTCGGCTGTGGTAGCTTGCGTTATCCATGACAATAACACTGTTGTTTGGAATATTTTTTAAAAGATAATTTTGAAACCAGTTTTTAAAAAGTTCTGCACTTGTATCCTTATAATAATCCAAGCTAGAATCCTTAATATTCTTTGCAGACAACAGCAAGCAGTTTGGGACAAATCCGTCTTCTGAACCGGCGTGTATTATGGTAATGCGTTTTACTTTATTTGAAGGTGCTTTTGTCTGACAGTTTTGACTGAAATCAACCTATCCTGTGTCGTGTGTATCGAACCATGTTTCATCAAGTTAAATTATGGATCTGTTTTCTAACCTATATCTTTTAATTTCTTGAAGTTAATTAAATCTCCGGCAATCTGCGATTCCATTACTACTCGTCTTTTGTCTATTTTGCGGTATTTAAATCCCATTTTACAAACAACTCTATGGAGGGTGGCACGGCTAATATTTATATTGGTTTTTGTCTTCATAAAGACAATATATTTTCCTTCTTATTAGGTCCTGATCACTATTGTCTATACGGTGAGATTGAAAATCACTACGTTTTCTTTTGTTCAATTCTTCACTAATAATAATATCCATTATCGATGATTTTTATTTTTTTGTAAGTAGACAGGTTTCTTTCAAAGCTTCTTGTTTAATTAGACCTCTACTGATTAAAGTTTCATACACATTTTTCACAACCTGTTTTGCATCTAATGACAAATAATTTCGACGCGACATAGTTATATTCTCGTAAAACAAATTTTTCGAAACGCACAGTAAAAACGGCTATTCAACACTGCCACTAAAATATTAGCCAAAATATTTATTTGCCTAATGGTTAATACTCAAGAAATATCTGGCCCACCCCTGCCCTTATGAACAAATGGGTTTACCCAATAACAATAGGTAATAAAATCGTTAAAGGTTTATTGGGGTATGGTCCGTCAAAAGCCATTACGATATACTTTGAGAAAGACTATACCATGCTTATCTATCACATACTTTACATAACTTAATCCAAAATCATATTTATATGGCATTTATTCCCAGTTTTGCCATAAATACTGTTACAAGTATCTTTAACAAAAACGGAACAATAAAAAAACAAATTATTTATTCAATATGTCTAAATTGAGGCCAAAAAACTTGTTACACACCATAGAAATAGAATTAATTCACAGTTTCATATTTTGATTATTTAAATCCTTTAACCAAATTTTTGAATATGCCAAATTAGCCAAAATGGTAAGTCAAGAACATATACTATGTTATGTCTTTAGAATTTCAATTAAAGTGTCTAATATAAAAAAAAATGCGATAAGTAACAGTTTGCGAACCTTGGCAATACTGCGTAATTTTTTACAGAATTCTAAATTAGAACATCAAATATTAATAATAATATTTTTTTAAAAGTCCAGCGGCGGTAACATAATTGCATCCAATCTGAAGATAATCTTTAGTAAGTTCGAAACGGTGGATCAAGATCATAGTGATAAATATCGTTGAATTTGTCTCGAAAAGGGCTATGTAAAAATTAATAAAATATAGGGTGTTTCATTTAAAAAAAATAACTTTGTCTCGCTGCCCTGTAGATAAAAACGGAACAAGCCTAAAAATATCATAAAATTGATAAAACTAAAGATACTCTTACAAACAACACCCGATTTTTTAAAAAAGCTTTTCCCCAATACCTTATAATTTCTGAAAAAAGGTATAGATCTTTGCCTAGTCTAACTCAAGAAGTTATGCGGTCAGTGCGGTGTTGCCACTGTCAATTCACTGTGTTGGCAAATATCCGTATCGACAAAACAATCATTGTACTGACTGGTATTGTATTTTTAGCTTTAAAAACCATGACAAGCTACATGCAGTGTACTCCACCGCCCCCACCACATTTAGACCTACATCCGAAAACATGCCAAAATCCAATGGACTGTTTTCCTAATTTGTGTTGTCAAGAAAAGGGCAAGAAGTTTTGCAGGCCACCCAAAAGATCTCTTTTAGCATTAGTAGCTGAACTAGGACAGGTATGAACCAAAATAAACATAAAGTTTAGGCGGGATTTATGCTCGAGAGAGAAAGAAGAATGGGTCTATACCTTACTCTCTCGCACGCATTTTCTTATTGGTCGACGGGAAGGCGTATATGCCCCGCTGACCAATCAACACGCAGAGCGCGGTATATACCTTAACCGCCGACCAATCTAAACAAGCGTCCGAAAGAGGGTTATAGACCTATTATTATTTCTCTTTCGCACACTGGTTCACACTGCCGGGGCAAAGCTGCCTCTAGTAGATATATGCTCGAAGGGAATAACCCATATTTGTCTGTATAAATCTACCTTTAGGTAAATCGGTATTTCTTAAAATATTTGAAGCTCTCTATCGGGGAACAAAACAATTTAGGATGAAATGTTTAATAATTTTAGGATAAAATGAAATTGATTATGAAGGCTGTTTGGCTCAAAAAGTGGCCCCAGAATAGCATTAAATAGAGGCGCTGGTGTAGCAGAGGGTATGGTGTGATCTTGGCCGCAATATAAAAGATTTAAAAACGATCCTCTCGAACACCAACGCCATCTTAATTTACTGCAATTTGAGGACCACTTTTGTAACAGAGATGGTCCTCCTCATCTCTAATCTCCATAACATTTACCTAAATCGAGCTATTTTGAGGTCATGAAATTTTGTATATTTTCTGAACTCCCTGTAAAAAAACATTAATGAAATTCTTTGATAGCAATAATTTTCGTTTTTAGCAATTTTTACACTTAAAACGTTTTTTAAAAAATATAATTTCTTGCAAATAAAAAAAAAATTAAATGGTGTATTAAATAGAAACACTACAGAAAAACACAAACTTTTCAAAATATTATCCAAATATATTTGAAATTTTCAAACATTTGAGATGTTGTTAACTGAATATTGTTATAAATCTATTTAATATTTAGAGAAAAATACATTAGATATCTTTTTTTCCCTTTAAAGAAAATAACTTAGTTAAGGCTAGTTGTTATTCAAAAAATAGACACTATTTTACCCCTTTTTTAGGTCAGTGTTCTTAGGTGTATTTCAGGGCTAGGTGTGTACAAAAAGTGTAAACTATTTTTGACTAACAAAAAGACCTATTTAGTTTTTCTTAAATTTTAAATCAAAAAAAAATGGGCCCTTTTAAATTTTTTTGGCCAAAATGCTCATTTTTCCGTTTTTTTCATTAACGGGGTTTTTTGAAAAACTTTAAAAAGGGCCTGTAAAAAAAATAATTTTAAAATAAAAAAATTTCCTAAAAAATTATTATAAAAGAAGAAAACGGAAAAAAAGAAAAAAAATCTTTGGCCGAGTTCCTGTAAATGTTCAGCGCACCCATTTGTGTTTTGTTAAAACTTTTTATATTTAATATGTAATATAATATTTTTTATAATAAATATTAGTTTAATAGATGTGAGTACCTTATTATTAGTATTTTTATAATAGAGTATGCTTGCAGCTCTGAGGAACAATTTTGTATGATTTTACAAGCGGTATCATTAAACCTAGATTGTAATTGCAGTCTAGATTATGCCAATTAATACAAAAAGAGAATTTATATATATACAGGGTCCTGCAGCTCACTTCCCGTCTTATGTAGCTCATTTATTATTCACTGTAAAATTTTCATATTTTGCAGAGTTACTTTAACCTATGGTGCATTTCAGAAAAATAATTTTGGTTATACAGGGTGTCGCAAAAAAGTGTGACGTCACGATGGTGCATTTTTAAATGGAACCTGTGTATTTTTTTTATATTTAGGTACCTCTTGTAGTCAACTATCTTTCTCTAAAATTTTGTCAACATCGGTTCAGTAATTTCAGAGAAAAAAAATAAAATATATAAAAAAAATTGTTTTGCACCATTGTATTTAAAAATGAATAAAAATGCCCATAGAGCTTGATTAATAAAATTAAACAAGGAACTTATTTAAATAGGGTTATATCAGTCGCTTATGTCATGTTTGGTTAATTCGAACTGTACAGGGTGTCCAAAATTTAGTGTCAAACTCTTCAAATTTGAAAGCACTTTATTTTTCTTATTTTTTAAAAACGAACCCCTGTATATTTTTAGGTCGTTAGATGTAGAATTAAAAAACAAACATTTTCTAATTATAACCCTATCGAAATTCCTAACACATTAAAAGTTATTCGTGAAAACTTATTTTTGCATGTATTTTAATAGCAATTTTGAATAAAAATCATAGGTGGCTATGAAAAACAATTTATTGACATTAGAGTTTCCTAATAACGTTAATTATTACCTAGAAATTGGTTGAAGTTACATAAATGTTAGCCGAAAGTATTAAAAATTAAAAATTCGGTTTATTTAACATTAAAAGGTTTTTAAATTAATTTTTTTTCAATTAATAAATAATAATTATTTACTCGAATTTTATAATATGTCAGACTAAGATTTTGTAAGTTAAATAAACTCCAATGTCAATAAATTGTTTTTCATAGCCACCTATCATTTTTATTCAATGTTATTGCTATTAAAATAGATGAGAAAATAGTTTTCAACGAATAACTTTTATGTGTTAGGGGAAATTTTAAAAGGGTTATAATTAGAAAAAAAGTTTGTTTTTTTAAATTTTACATCTAAGACCTAAAATATCAGGGGCTCGTATTTAAAATAAAAAAAAATAAAGTGCTTCAAATTTGAAGAGTTTGACACTAAATTTTGGACACCCTGGTACAGTTCGAATTAACCAAAAATGACATAAGCGACTGATATAACCCTACTTAATAAGTTCCTTGTTTAATTTTATTAATCAAGCCCTAAAAGGATTTTTTTTTTCAATTTTTAAAAACAATGGTGCAAAACAGTTTTTTTATATTTTATTTTTTTCTCTAATTCGAACCGATGTTGACAAATTTTAGAGAAGATAGTTGACTTCAAGGGTACCTAAATATAAAAAAATACACATTTCCATTTAAAAAAAAGCACCATCGTGACTCACACTTTTTGCGAACCTTAAAAACCAAAATTATTTTCTGAAATGCACTATAGGTTAAAGGTAACTCTGCAAAATATGAAAATTTTACAGTGAATAATAAAAGCTACATAAGACGGGAAGTGAGCTGCAGACCCCGTATATAAATTTTGCTGCCTTATTTTTGAGCCACCCTGTATCAAAATTTGAAAATGCATATTAAATTTTTTTTTGTATCCAGTAACTCTGCTGTTAACATAAATTCTTGAATTTTTCAAATTAGCCAGATTTTTGCTATAACACTGAATCTGAGACACTCGGGATTGGTTGTAAGAAATAATAATAGAAATAAAGAGTAATAAGCAATAAAACTAAAGAAGCATACATTTGTTTAAAAATATACCATTAATTTAAAAATATAATATTTGTAAAATATTATTGTAATTATGTAAATTAAACTGTTTTTTTTTTTCTAGAGAAGGGGTACATTTTTTGTTATAAGACTATTTGCAACCTATAAAACCTAACAAGAATAATATTAAATAATTTAGTTCTCAAAATATTGCATGTCGACAACAATGCATGACTGGTAGCATTTGTTAATGGCTCTGTTTATATTTATTTTCTACTTTTATTAATTTTAGTCAATAAAACTTCCAAATTCTTATCAATAAAGGGGGTCATGAGTATCACAGCTGGTCCATCCCTGCAGCTGTGAGTAGTTTACAAAACTTCCTTTAATAGTAATTTAAAGAGTCTTACTTGGTATAACATCTTATTAAACTAAAATTAAAATAAATCTAGTGGTTTAATAAATATGTCTAAAAAACTTGATTGGGAGCCAATATATCTGAAGGGAAGGCCTATATGAACTCGTAGTATTCTTTTTACAAGTTTTTTTCATATCTGGGTAATCTCCTACATTTTCCCAGACACCTTGTATAATTAAAAAACAGGAAAGAGTCATAAAAAGACTAGAGAGCCCTTAATAAGTGAATTAATGTCATTGTTCTTTTTTAAAAACCTTTAGCCAATGCCAATTTGCCAAATTATCAAAAATTATAGGGGTAGGAAATAAAAATACTATTTATTAAATAGTTTACTGTATTATCTTACAAACAAACAAACTTATAAAATAATATGGTATAACCCCCAAGTCATATCTGATGATGCAGCAAACCATTTAATTTAGCTAAAACAAAAAAATCCTATTAGATATACAATTTTTAAGTTACCTATCCTAACATTTTTTAAAATTAAATTTGTCACAAAAAATAATATGGCTTCTTAGACAAAAAAATCCTTTTAAGCACATAGCTCAGTATAAAAGCATTAAACACAATTTATATCTATAATATATGCCCAGGAGCCCAGGTTAAACAAAAAAAAATATACACATTACTGACTGAAAATATAATATACTAAACATCCACAATGCTTAAAACTCAACTACTTATATACAGTGGGTGTCCAAAGTAAAGTAAGACACAGAGCCATGAGCCAATTCACATAATATAGAAGTGAAAGGATAGACTAAGTGGGAAGTTTGATGCTTCTTCAGATAAAGCATTTGTAGCCCTTTGTGTTGACCAACTGAGCTTTAGAGTAAAGTGGTGAGAATAACTATCGAATAGGGACAGGTCCTACACAACTACTATGTAAACATTCAGAAAAAGGTTTCTTGTGAAATTGGAGTAAGAAAAACACTTCTTCTTTGGACAGAAACAGCATTTAATGTAATGTTATGAGGTCATGCCACTTAAAGTATTACGCTTAGGGCTGGCTTAAGAGAATGAATATGTTAGTGATGGGTACTATCATTAGTGAAACTATGAATCAGGTTGATCATTGAGGAGAGAAGATCAGTAATGTGAAAAATATATTCAGAATACTGCTTTAAAAAACATCTAATTAAATGTCTTTTAACTATGTACTTTAAAATATAAATACATATATATTTTTAAGGTAGTAACGTTCAGGCTTAATTACTTTTGTTAATAAACTTTCAAATATTATGTTCATATTTTATTATAACTGCAATAGTTGCCTCGTGTAAAGGTCAGTAATTATAAAAGGGATAGAGAGTAATTATACTGCCAAAACCAAGATAAACCAAATTAGTTTTTTTGGGAACAGCAACTGAACAGGTCATTCTATTTTTATGAAAGCCAAACAAAGTAATATTTGTTGTGGTAAAGTACTGATCTTAAATTTTAATTATAACTTCAGGAAAAAAAATTATATATGTTAACAGGCTTCAACAAGGAAATGCAAAATAGCTTTATAAAGCAAAAGGGAATTTTTTAAGGGAATTAGACATAATGACATAAAACATTTTGGTAATTATTGCATATACGGTTTTCTCCTATTTTTGGATTTTATGGAAATTTTTTTATATAGTTATATTCTAGTGTCCTCAGGGATTGCAAATATACTACCAGAGGAGGAAATTATGTGTTTTCATATTTTTTATTTTGATTTTAAAATTTAAAATTACCATTGATTTTCTCCATATAATGCGAAAACTCCCCTTGATGACAAGAAAGGTCAGCATTCAGTGTTGCCAAATCGGGTTCTTTTCTAATATGTTCCCGCATTTTCACGTCTGATATATAATTGTGGAAAATAAAAAGCCGCTTTAACTAACCAGAATTAACCATAACCGACCTTTTAGACAAATTCAAGAGTCCTCAGTCGGTCATGGTTAGTTTTGGTTAGTCAGACAGAAAAGGAATATCAAAATTTAATGGCTCAAAATTATAAAATCTGGCAACACTGTTGATACTTATTTTGAATTTGACAATGTAGAAAAAATGTATAATCAGATATTAGATTTATTTCTAACCTATATTTTTTTTATTTAACTTAAAAGTTGTTTTTCCCGATTTTCTGCATATATTGTAAATAGATTTCTGTTTGTGTGTCATGTTTTAGTGAATAATTATCAATTTATATGTTTTTACCTCGCCCAGCACCCCAATTCGCTCCAAGATCCTGAAAGATTATTTGGTTGAATAAAAAAAAATTAAACACAATTTCTCTTCTCCGGTAGTATATTTGCTATCCCTAAGGATACTTAAATGTAATTTTATTAAAACAAATTCATAGAATCCAAAAATAGCAGAAAACCGAATATGCAATTGTTACCAACATTTTATTCTAAAGCGTTATATTTTGGATAATATTAATAGTATGAATTAATAAAACTTACTTTTTTGAATCCAATGTCACCGGCGTACTCCCTAAAGCACTGACGGCAGAGGTTAAGTCCATATTTACGGATTAAACCGTGTCTGTTTGAGCACGCTCGGCTAAAATAAATAATAAAAAATTGTGTAAGTACCAAAAGACAACTAATTAACGAAATAATTGTAAACTAACTACAACTAACCACAAACATAACCTTAATTTTTAGTGGATAGTTTGTTACTAAATAGATAAGAAAATGAAATAATATTAAATGGATATCTTATAGTAATAATAAAGGCGTATCATTGAGCATATTATATTTGTAAATGGTGTTTAAAACCCAAGAAGCAAAAGCACACAAACGTGCCATGCACCATGAGGTTCTATGATAAACATACTTAATTTCCTTATAAACAGGGTTAAAAACAACAAAAATATGATTTTGCACTTACCAAGATCTAGATCCCTGTCCATATTTGCGGGGGTGAGAATACCAGATATTTTGGAAACCCATTTTTTATTAATTTTTGTGTTTCTTTTAGCACAGGAACTGCGTCCACGAGCTTTTTCACAGCAAGAGAATGAAGTTAGCAAATTTCGACGTAAGCGCCAATTCCCGGCATACCAACCGTTTTTAGTTACCACTAACGTCAAAAATAAGTGACAAATTTAGGCAACCAAATATACAACATTACAATTTAGTAATATTTTATTTTATAAAAACAATCTTGATTTGCCTGATTGTCAGTTTTGAAAGATGACGTCCATGTAACTTGTAAACGTAAAAGAAAAGTAGAAAAGTACCCTTTTGATTTCTTTTAAAAAAAAGTGGCTTAGCAGTAATAAAACGATTGTGTAAATAAATATGGCAAAAACCTACGATTATCTATTTAAATTATTACTAATCGGGGACTCAGGAGTAGGAAAAACTTGTGTGTTATTTCGGTTTTCAGAAGATGCCTTTAATACAACCTTTATTTCAACCATAGGTGAGTCAGTCGGAGGTTTTTGTTATTTTTTACAACCTGTGAATTTAAAAAATCTCTAGTTTAAAATGTAAATTTTGTGTTTTTTTTGTTTAATTTATCCTTGAAGTGAGTTAAGCAGGACATTGGAACGCCTTTTCCTGTTAACCACACCTATGTTAAAAAAGGCCTATAATGAAACTACCTGACAACATTTTTTTTGTATTTTCTATACCTTTTTAACCTTCGGCAGATCTTTGGCGCCTACTCTTTCGAATTCTTAATAATTGATGACTAACAATTTTTTTGAAATTAGATGATCTAAACAGTTTATTAGCATCACCCATTAATTAACATTCCATTATATTTTGTTTATGGTTGTAATTTGGAACAGTGTAATGTATCATACTATTCATGGTCTGTTAACTAGCAAATTAAAGTGATGTAAAGCTTACATTGAAGGAAGAGTGTTTACTTCTTTTCATTGTTTAGTGTTTTGCAAAGATTTTTTTATTTAATTTTCTTTTATTGTGTTTAAAACATTAAAATAAAACCCTCCTTTGCAAATCTGACCAATTAGTTTTTTTGGAAAATTATTCTGGTATTTTTTTACTTATTGGTCCCACTGCCTTTCTTATTAAAATTTATTATATGGGGGTTTTTGGGGTGCTGATCACTGATTTAAAGTCAAGTTTTGTCGAAAACTCTCAATTTTTAAGTTAAATTGCCTCACTCGGACCTAACCTTTAAACTGCACAAACTTTCCTAAAATTCCTCCTTCTTGAAACTAAGAACAGTTAAAGCCAAACTAAATGTTTTTTTGATAGAACACCTTTAATTTTACAGGATAAACTTATTTCCATAATTATTTACTCCAATAACTTTTTACTTGAATAGTGCCAGAACCAATAACTTCAATAATTCCCCTGTTCATGTCATGTATAGAAAGTTTAATGAGATTTAAGCTCACTGTAATGTTTTTAATATTAGTTTAAATAAACTTGGGAATATAATTTTAAACATAAATTAATTAGGATAAGATAATCTGTTGTTAGGTTATGCTTTATTGTCTTGTATTCTATTTTCTTCTACTCAATAATAGGGTTTAACAAACCTTTAGAGTTTGTATTAAATTATATAAATAAATAAATAAGTTTTCGTAAAACACACATCTAAACATTTTATTTTTATAAAAAAATCAACGAAATTATCTAAGGATTTTAAGACAGATAAACCAATTGAAGGGCGCCACATTTTAAATTTAAATTATTTTTATTAGCATTAAACAAAAAAAATATCCTTAAATAGAGAAATTGGAAAAATCCTATAAAAAAAAGCATTAAATCGAAGAAAAGCATTATTTCAATATTTTATAAAGGGCCCATTATGATAAGGGGATAAGAACTGCTGCACTTATATTTTAAGGTGTTTTTATTTAGTAGATAGATATTTCTACAAGTGAGTCAGAGGCGCATCTTCCTGATTTTGGTTGTTGATGAGGTAGTTGAGAAAAATCCTGATTTTTAAACATAAACAAATTTAAAAAGTAGGCTCTTTTAAACCGTTTTGCAAGTTGTACCAGTGCTTAAAAATTCCTATATAGTTTTGTTGACTTTTCAAAAGTAAAATATTTTTTGGTGGTGTTATTAAAAAAGCCACTAAAGAAACGTAAAAATAAATTTATCCTTAAAAATAATAAATATATTATGATATAATCTTCCAGTTTTGGTCAGTTTAGTTCCAGTTTAGGAAAGTTTGTGTAGTTTTCAGATTAGGTCCATGTGGGTCGTTATAACTTTAAAAATAAAAGTTTTTGACAAAATTTGACTTCAGATTCGTGATCAACACCCCCAAAAATGCGATCATACGATAGAATAGAATAGAATAGAATAGAAGAATAGAATAGAGCTTTATTATCTGAAGAATACATAATTCTTATAGACAAAGCGGTCAGGTGCACCTTGTTTGTTAAAAAAGATTATATGTACAAAAAAAATAGACAATAAAATAACTAATAAAAACTTAAGACATAATTTTAAACTAACAATAAACACATGTTAAAATCACTAAAATGAAATAGGTCAAAACTACATTATTAAAATAAACTTAGGTTAAAAGCGAATGACAAGCAGATAGTTACACCAACAAGAAACAGACAAAATTTAAAAGGATTCAATAAAATATATATAATTATTGTAAAGTTAAAACAATTTAAAATAATTTAAAGTTATGCTAATCAACATAAAATTACTAGAACAAACTATAATAAACAAAAAACAAGAAAACATAAAATCATAAAATCACCCCCCTGTCAGGCCTAATCCAAAGATCAAAGCACAATCTAGAGTACTTATAAAGCAAATCAGTAATGGATCTCAAGCAAAAAATCCTCCACCAAATAGTACGCTTTAGAGATCAAAATAGCCCTGACCTCCCTGCGAAATTTTCTGTCGCTGTTAAGACTTCTAATATGCAAAGGAAGATGATTAAATATCTTTCTACTTCTATACAAGATAGAATCCCTCACTTGACTAGTGGAAGGTATGGGTAATTTCAAGTTAAATGTTTGGCGTGTGTTGTACACTGAATTAGATCCAATCTCAGCTTTACATCTTTTAAAAACGAGACAACAAGATTCCAATAAAAATAAACAGGGAAGTGTCAAAATTTTATGGGCTAAAAAAAGGGGTCTACTTGAATCTCTAGGTTTTACTTTGAACATATATTTAATGGCCCTCTTTTGTAAAACGAAAATCATATTAAAGAGATATTGTGCACAACTTCTCCAAAAACATATGCCATATCTTAAGTGGGACTCAATAAGTGAGAAATATGCACTCTTTGTTGCTGATAAATCCAAGTTGTTATATATTACTCTTATAGCATAGCAGTTGGATGCTAATTTTTTACTCAGATGTAGAATATGTGAATCAAATTTCAATTTGTTGTCCATATAGACTCCCAAAAATCTAGTTTCACACCCTCTAGCTAGGGCTTGTTCTCCCAAACTAATTTCACCCAGTGAGCATTTAAATGTGATAAGTTTTGTTTTGGAAATATTTAAAGATAAATAGTTGGCGTCAGTCCATTCTTTAAGCTTGGCAAGATCATTATTGATATTAGTCTCCAGCTCATTAGTATTCGTACCCACCCATAGTATAGTGGAGTCATCCGCAAACAGAGTAAACCTCCCCCTGATGTCAATCCCCGTTAGGTCGTTAATGTAGATTAAGAACAATAAGGGTCCGAGGACAGAGCCCTGGGGAACCCCACAATTGATTTCGAGGCTTCTAGAAGTTTTTTTGTTGAATGTAAACCAATCCAAGGCACTCCCCCTTATCCCATATTTCTCCAGTTTCAACAGCAGTATACGGTGATTGACACAGTCAAATGCCTTCGACAAGTCGCAGAACACCGCCGCAGCCACATCTCCGTCATTAAGACCAATATACAATTCTTTCAGAAATTCAAAGATTGCATCGTTTGTGCCCAAATGATTCCAGGAAACCAAACTGTTCAGGGCAGAGTAGATTATGCTTGCTTAAGAATATGAGTAATCGTTTTTTGACTAATTTTTCGATTATTTTCGATAAAGTGGACAACAAGGCTATAGGTCTAAAATTTGAGGGATCACTAAAATCACCCCCCTTATATAAAGGTATCAAAATTGCCTTCTTCAAACAGGACGGAAAGATCCCAGACTCAAATGAATGATTTATACAATCCACAAGGACTTTTAGAGCATATTCAGGCAAATGGAGAAAAATTTTAAGAGACAGTTCATCCCATCCAGAAGCGTTCTCATTGCTTATTTCTTTAAAAATTTCCCTAATCTCACGTACATCTGTAGGACTCAAAAAAAATGATTGAGCAACATTAACTGTTGAATCATCAAAGTCGCGCTTAAAAGTAATCTTACTGCACAGATCCCTGGCTATGGAACAGTAGAAATCATTCATTCGATCGCAATCCAATCCTGAGTCAACAGACACAATGTTATTTTTTCCTCTTAAATTATTTACAATTTTCCATGATTCCTTTTGCTTGCTTTTTGATTTATTTATTCTGTTTCTAAAGTATAACTGCTTAGCCGCTTTGACAGTTGCCCTATAGATCTTCCGATAATTATTAAAGTATAATAAAAACTGACAATTGTCGACAGCAAATTTTCGAATATAATGCAGAGAGCGCATGTTTCTCGATGAAACTTTTAATCCCTTAGTGAACCACGGCTTTTTAAGCTTATTTTTTATTACCCCAAAAGGAAATGATTTATTAAAGACGGAGCATAAAATAGAGTGAAATTCCTCTAGAGGCAAATCAGCCTTCAGGGTCATAACCCAGTTGATCTCACTACATAATCTTGTAAAATTTTTAAAGTTATTCCCAGTGTACAATCTCCCACGCTGTTTAACCAACTTAGTTCTATCCATATCTATTGAAAAACAGCACCAAACAGCTTCATGATCAGACAAGGCTGCATTAACAGTTCTACAGTCTACACTGTTCTTGTCGATATTTGTACACATATAATCTAAAACCATACCCGTATTTGATGTTATCTGGGTAGTCAGCTTCACATGCATATCTAAAGTAAAGGAGTATAACAGGGCTAACAATGATTGACACGAAACGGAAGTCTTGACGAGAAAGTCCACATTTAGATCACCCGTTAAGATTATCAATGCCTTCAATGGCAGCTGAGATAAAAGAGACTCTAATCTAAAAAGAAAACTTGCCACATCACAGGTAGGACGTCTATAAATACATAATACATAGAGATTTAAACTAGAACAGAACACAATTGAAAATTCAAATTCTTTTTCTACAATTAAATTATTAAACTTATCAATGTTTACAAAGCTATAAATCTCAAGAAGCCTTCTATGTGCAAGTACCAAAGTACCACCATGAACACTTCTCAATCGACAGTAGCTAGATAAAATCGGCGGTGGGTTCTAAAAAGCTTTATAAGATAAAATGTAATAAGAAATCCTGAGCATTGTTTAAAATAAAGTTCATGAATGTCAGAATTTAATTTACACATTAATTATTTTGTGATTTACATGCTAAATAAATGGAGTTGAAACTGGCGGACGGCGCTACAGTAGTAAATTTCTGGATTCTGAGTTCCAGCAATGTCCAAAAATTCTATAACTGTAGGCAAATCTTTTAAAGTACTTTAGGAAGAATCTCCTATATAAATTAAAGGGAAGCAAAATTTTAGAGTAGCAAAATTGAATGCTATTTATTAGAAAAATTTTAAAATTTGAGATTTCGGCGAATTTCTTTATTCCGGCAATGTCAAAAAATTCTATAACTCTAGGCGAATCTTCTGAAGGATCTTAAAAGGATCTCCCATATAAATTAAAGGGGAGCAAAATTTTAGGGCCCTTAATTATGGGTTTCGGCCCTGCGCAGTTCGGCTTTGCCGCTGATGGGTTGGACACCAGTTTCAGCTCCATGTTAAATAATTGCAACTAAAATTGGTAATTTTTTACTTAATTACACCGATTTTTAAACTTTAAACTAATACGGGATTTTTTTCGGTCGCTGATCGCGAATCCAAAGTCAATTTTTTTCGGCAACGTTTCGTTCTCGAGATATTCATCATCAAACTTTAAAATCAAAATAACTTGATTTTCACTCTGTTTCCCTTTTTGCATAAAATTGGTAATCTTTACAATTAACCAATAAAAAGATCTAAAATAGCACATTTTTGTTTATTTTCCTGTATTTTCTTGCAAAAATATAAATCTCACTTTTTAAGGCGACGACCATACCATTAGAGTACATCTAGAGAGGCCCCGAACGTTCCACTTTTTCCTTCTCCTTCTAACCTCCAAATATTTAGTTTTATATTAATAGACTAAGCCTGAACTGTCACCCCAAGAAAAAAACTTAATGTAATTATCTCTTCTTTATTCTTGAGATATTGGCATTTTAAGTTTTGTGTGTAAAAAAATAACTATATATTTTTTATTTAAGGAATCGACTTCAAAATAAGAACTATAGACTTGGATGGCAAGAAAATCAAGTTGCAAATATGGTAAGTTATAGTGTAATCCTACAGCACAGTAATAACAATTTTCTATTTTTCCAAAATGTTTTTATTTTACTAGTTCCTTCAAATCTGTATCTAATTAGACTTTTGTGCTGTGTTGCAAATACCTCTGATAAGATTTTTCTTGTTATATTTATCTCCAAAGACTAATGACTATTTATACTTTTGGGTTATCTTGCAAATTCCTTTGATAGATTTTCCTTGTTATATTTATCATAAAAGTTTTTGCCCTAATTGTTAAGATAACTTTCAATATCATTTAAAATTTTAATCTGATTAAAACATATCTTACATAGAGTTTTTGGAAGTTTAGCCTTTATATTTTTTTCTGTTAGCTAAGACTTTTTTTTCAATGCTTTACGATTTTTTTGTTATCGAACCTTAGGGATACTGCTGGTCAAGAAAGATTCCGGACTATAACCACAGCATATTACAGGGGTGCCATGGGTATCATGTTGGTTTATGACATTACAAATGAGAAGAGTTTTGAAAATATTAAGAATTGGATTAGGAATATAGAAGAAAACGCTTCTGCTGATGTGGAAAAGATGTTATTAGGTAATATTTTATACTGGCTTTGCCGTATTAAAATTTTATTTTCTGAGAGACAAGCATTGTTAAATTTAACTTATATTAAAGGAAAAAAAATCTCTTTCTGGAACATTATTATCTTCTTTTTATCAATTTTAAAATAAGGACATTTTTACAAGAACTAAAACAATAACAGTGCCAAAGTTTTCTAGAATGATGTTATTCTGTTAAATGAACTTTTTCACAACACAAAATATTTTTTACAACCTTTATTTATTATTGAGTTAATATTATTTGCGCTTTTTAAAGACGAATTGTAATTTTTAAATACTAACAGTCTAATTTTACATGACAATGGATCATGGGAATAAATTTGGTAACATAGGTTTTTCTGTGACATAGCTTATATCTGAACTCATCTTCAAATGGCTGTGCTTAACGTCAGTTATAGCTTATGTACGCACTTGTATATCCTTCTCTTTTACCATTATATCGTAATAACTGGGATGTGATGTGGTTGATAGAAAGAACTATGAATAAAACTGCGAGTCTATATTCTGAAATAATACGTAATGTACATATAAAAGTTTTTTTTTATTTTAATAGGAAACAAATGTGAACTGGAAGAAAAACGACAAGTGTCTAAGGAAAGAGGGGAACAGTTAGCTATTGAATATGGTATTAAATTCATAGAAACCAGTGCAAAAGCAAGTATTAGGGTAGAGGACGCCTTCTTTACGTTAGCTAGAGATATAAAAGCGAAAATGGAAAAGAAATTGGTAAGTAAGCTTTAATTTATACTAATTTTATTAAGTAAATTTTATCACTAGTGTTTTTCTCTATATATATTTTTTTCAATCCAATGAGGATTGAACAGGACCATATTTGTGAATTTCCTTATCTTCGAAAAAAAGTGTGAAATAGCCATCTTGTGTATTTTCTCATACTCTGAAACAATACAAAAATAATTTGAATTAAACATAAAATTAACATTTTTCTAATGGGATTTTTTGTTTATTGGTTTGTCCTTAAAAGCAACTTAGTTTTTCTATATGTTTAAATAGGGAGGTCTTTATATTTATTTTTTAGCAACAAAAGAAATAAATTCAATTCATATGGGAAATGTACACTTTAAATTAAAAGATTGAAAGAGGTAACCATAAATACCTGACATGCCAAAACACATTTATTAGTAATTTCAAAACATATTGGTAAAAGTGAAACATTTAATATTAACATTATTAACAGAACAATTCTAATAATTTTGATGTTCAACCGCTAGGCTTTGTCAGGATATAGATGTTTTGTGTTTTGGCATTTTATTTATTGTTACTTTCTGTTGTCCAATTTAAATATCAATTCTCTCATATGAACAAAGTTAATTCCCAGGTTACTTAAAATAAATATAAAACCCTTTTAATTAAAATGCATAGAAAGAACTGAGATGCTTTTAAAAATTAAATATTAAATAAGGTGTCCCATCAGGACAATCTTAACTTTATGCCATATGTCATTTGTTTTAATTTGACTCATTTTCCTAAGTCTTCTTCAGGATTCTACTGGAAGTATAACAAAACAAAATTACAAGAAAATCACAAATATGTTCCTGTTCATTCCTTATTGGACCTTGTAACTTTATTTTTATAGTAAAAATGTTCATTAAGTAATGAAATTAAATTATTGCTATACAGGGCTCCACAAATTTGAGTACTTGCTTTTTTATGATTGCCTCATAATCGGTAAGAGATAGAGAGACGAGTTAAAATAAGACAAAGTTGAATTAAAATGTAGTTTATGATGGTGGATGAGTGTCGAAACGTCAAATGAAAATTCTGAAAGCACCATCGTCTTGCGGAAAAAAGTATAAACGTAATTGTGTGCAAGTTGTTTTAAAATATTTTTTTAAATAAAAATAGGATATAATTAAAACGATTTGCCAAAGTTTTGGTTTATTTTGGCAAAACTTGAAATTTTAAAAACTTTTTATAACCAGGTTGAACTTTGCTCAATTAATCCACTTTACTCCTGTAACTGTCTTATTTTTTTGGGAAGTGTTATTTTTGGCCGTATTTTTTAATTTGGTATGCTCGAATTTTGATGTATTTTAAAAACTCAATTTTGGAAATTGTTTGTTTTCCAAAACTCCAATTTAAATTTAATCTTCAGTTAAACCTAACCTCAAAATCAAAATTTTACTAAAATACCTATTGGTTACAACCAAATAAATTGTTTTAAGATCCTTGAGTTATTTTAAACACGAAGAATTTTCTACAATATTACCCAAAACTCATAAAGCTAATTCAAAATTTTCACAGCATTAATTTAAGAAACAATAAAAATTTAATAGCACTATTCAAATAAATGTAAATTAATCCAGTTTAAATATTTTAATTTTAAAAAGTATTAGCATTGTTAGGTTTTGACACATTGATTAAGCTGCGGAATGAAGAGGACAAATGGCGGAAAGGAACTAAAGCGCATAAGATTCTAAAATGCTGCTTGCGACAAAAACGCATAAAATAGCATCGTCTTTAATATATTGAAATCAAATGAAAATTCTGAAAGCACATTTTAAAGTATAAACGTAATTTGTGAGTATTTTTAAATAGTTTTTTTAATAAATAAGGATAAATTAAATTTTCCAAATTTGGTTTATCTTGAAATACTTAAAATTTAGAACTTAAACTGATGTTTTAGTAATTAGGTGACAACTTTGTCAATTTAACTGTCTATTTCCTGTGAGCGGTATATTAGTAATTTTTTACTTATGGCCATGCTATTTACTTGAAATGTATAATGTCGCTATTGAAGTTATTCTGAAAACTCTCAATTAAATAATGCCTGTATGACCTAACTAAAATGACAAATTTCCTTGAATATTCCTTTTAAAATGTACATTAAAATGATTTTACAAAAATATTTATTATACAGATGAAACTAATTCCAATTTTAAGTTAATTATTTTTATAAAAAAGAAGAATTTGCTAAAAATGATACAAAACAAGAAAGCAACTTAAATCTTTTTACAGCATTAATTTTAAGATAACCAATGAAAATATCTTTAATAGAAGAATAAAAAAATGCTATAAAAAAATTAAATCCCAGTAAGACCATTATTTTAATCTTTAAAAAAGCTTATCATATGCCGAACATGCATTACAGATTCCAGATGCTAATAATTTAAACAATTTAAAAATATACATACATATTTTAAAATGTAAAAATATACAAAAAAATCACAGATACATTTAAATATGAACAAAATATTACAAACATAAATATGGTAAAATATTTTTATTTAGTAGACAGATGTCAAAACAAAATAAACGCGCTTAATGCAAGATAATATATAAAAGGTATTCCAATCCTAATGCATGATGGGAACTAACTAGCCCCTAAAGTGTTTTCATCCTTTTTTTTTATTGCGGATAAAAATAATTTAGAGGCCAGTTTGTGTGCCAGACACACTCGTGGCGGCGCAACCGCTTAACACATTTCACATCATGCATTGCAGGATTGGAATACTTGTACCAACATAACCGTCTAAAAATCTAAAAATATTTTGTTGACATTAAAATAAATTTTTTGGAGGTGATCATTTGGGAAAATAATTACAAAAGAAAAGTTAAAATAAATTTATACTATTTTTAAAAACGTTGAGAAAGTTATGTAATTTTGAGCTTGGGTCAAAGTGGGGCATCATACCTTAAAAACTAGAAGTTTCTCAATAAAACTGACTTTATAGATTTGCGATCAGCGCCCCAAAAAAACTGCCTATACCAAATGTTCAAAAATCAGCGATTGCTACAGTAAAAAACTAAATTACCTATCTTGCTATATATTTTGTTATTTGTATAAAGGTGATTGATTTAACTAATACTTCTTTCTCTTTCTTTCTTGCTGACCATGTTCTTGGCAGAAGGTAAATAAAAGAGTTATTTTCTACTGCTTGTTTCCAGTTTGCTTTTTTCAGTTTTCTTTGGGAACATTAATCCATTATTTTACTAACAAAATGGTGTCATACTGGCTGTACACTAATCTCTGTTAATTTAGTGAAATATTAATTTTATTTGGGCTGTTCACTTTCCGTTCTGGATAGTTGTTTAACATAGTTTATAAGGTATACCGTAAAATGATCGTTCTATAGTTATCTCGTCAACTATAAAAGATGCAGTTTTGGTCTAAACAGACTAAAAATTTAAATATGAAGTAAACAGGCCTTTTCCATATATTTTTTTTTATTGGAGAAAAAAACCTTTATACCTAAATAGCACTTCTATCAAATATTTTTTAAATATGAATCTTTATGACATAGCTAAATGTATTTCAAATTCATATATAAAAGGTCTGCGCCAACACAAAATTTAAGTATTTAAATGTCTCGTGACGTCACAATGTACACCAAACAATATGTGTATTTTACCATGCTGGCGCAGGCAGCGTTGCCACTTTTTATTTAGGAAATCTACCGAACGTTAGTAAATTGAGATGTACTAAAAATGTATTAACGAAATTAATTGTACATTTCTTGAAAGTTTTTTCAATAGATGAACATACATAAAGAAAAAAATATTTAGATTTTTACATTTTTTTCTGCTCCATAATAATATGTATTTCCACTACTTTTATTTTAATGTGATGCATTTCTTATTTCTGTTTTGTTTCAAATGCATTAAGATAAAAATAATATGACTTAATACATAATATATTTATTATACAAAAAACAAATCTAAATTTACTTATGGGGCATTCCATAGTGAATGGTGGGACATTTGACTGACAATGCGCTATAATTATTTTATCGAAACATATACAATTGTAAAATATATCTTGAAACATAATAAATAACTAATAAACAACATCCCTTTAAAGAAATAACCAAATTCTTTGTAATTATAATTTTAACGAATGTGACTGGTGGGACACTGAAACTAACCACAACTAACCTCTTTCTGACCACGGTGTACTTAAAGACGAATTTCAGTTTGTCCACTTTACTTTCAGGTGAGATGGTTTTCTTAACATTAAATCTATTCTATATATTTCTATTTTTATCAAAAATTAGATTGATAGCCTAAGTAGAAACAATTAAAAAATATATTAAATTGTGACTGGTGGGACAAGTACAAAATATCTGAACATAATTGTTTAATAAATCAGTTTTATAATTTTTTAAATTTAGAATTATTCAAAATTATTAAGAAACTACAAACATACACAACGCGAATAAAGGATCAAACATACTAATAACATGTTAATAAACTTTAGTTGTTAATAACAAAAATAAAAAAAAATTGGTTTTTAAACTACTATAATAGAAAATAACGATGTCTATTTGGAAAATCTATAACTAATAATTTAGTTTCTCAAAAATATTTACATCTGCTGCGAATTGGTAGAACATTCGTTTTCCCGACAGCTTATTTTAGGCTGAAAAGAGACATTTTTATTTAAGCTGAAAAAAATTATTTTGCATTTTTTTATATGAGGATAGTCACAAATATGGCACTCTTTAGTCCTTGTTGAAAGACCCTGTACACTTTAAAGCTATATTAAGTAGTTTAAACATTTAAATGCATTCTGCTATATTTTTTTAGGCGTTTTAGGCGGTTACTAACCAGAAGCTTTGGTTTTAGCTTGGATCTTTTCCTAAAACTTTTTTAATGTTTATATGTGAGGGCCATACAATTATGAGATAGTTTACTATCATAAATACTTAAGAAAAAAATCGATTCTTCTTGGTCAGTTTTATTAACACATGCTTTGCAGGACTCCGGGGGGAACATAATGGTTGCGAACGAGGCATGCCTTTCTGTCAGTGTTAATCCTTCTTTGGGGTCGTCCATTAATCACATGATGTTTTTTAGCAAGTTTTAATTCTTGAAATTTAGGAACCGTGATAAGAATGTCCAGACGGACATTAAAATTGTAGGCTATTTCTGACTGGTTTTTCGGTTTAGAAATCGCGCGTTTAACGAAAAAAATCCCCCTCCTCTCTGGTGTAATTTCGTGATTTTTTTTTGTTTCCTGCCTTCCCCACTTTCGATCATCAAATGATTAATGTACGATCTCTTTTACAAAGAATTTTATAACAGCTCAGTATTCATAAAATTTTTTTTTGTATTATAATTATGGAGGGTAGAGAGATAAAGGAGCACAATGGCTGTGGCTCAAAAAGTGACCCCAGAATAACACTAAATAAAGAGGCGCTGGTGTAGCGAAGGGTATGGTGTAAACCCCGAGATTATTGGTTTAAAACGGTCCTTGGGAACACCAGCGTCATCTTAATTTAGTGCAATTTGTAACACAGAGATAGTGATCCTTACCTATACAGTCCATAATAATAATGAAAAGCAAAAATCATTCATAGGAAGTTTTATTATTTTTTCATTTTTACTTACATAAGAATATAAGTTTATCTTGGGTATTATTACAATTAGGAAGCAAGCAATCCTCCAAAGGGTGGACACCAATTAAGAGCGTCAGAACCACAAAAGAAACCAACAAGCTGGTTGTCTCGATGCACCCTTCTTTGACCAAATGCCGACGCAGGGATCACATTGCCGCCATCTATGTTAATGTAAGTAGATACACTTACAAATATTTAATACACTTACTGTTATACAGGGTGTGACATGACGTTGAGCCGTTATACATTTAAAAAATATTTGTAATTATCTGTAAATTTATAATTATAGTTAATTTTTTAGAATGATGAAGACTCTTCGCAGCATCCCATGTTTTTTGGCAATTTTTTAAAAATTCTTGGAAACTACTTACTTTACACACAAGTGGAATTAATGAAAATATCATGTTCAATCTGAATATGCCAATAGAATGTTTCAAATAATATAATAATAATTAATATTTAAATTTAATTCCTCAGACTTCCCCATTAAACTAAAATGATTCGGCAAAGCAAGACATCCTGTATATATACTTCTCCAATAAATTAAACCACCACCAAAACGTAGCCAAAAGTTTAACGTTAACTTTTGTCGGAACCACTTATCCTATTTGGACGATTTTTTTTATTGACAAGTTGTCTCTTTCAGAAAGTTAGTATACTACTATTTTTATAAATACCGGGTTTAAAAATTATAACGTGTTTTTTTCCATAAAATTTATAACACCCTGTGGAGTTTAGCAGTTACAGTATCAAGTTATAATTCAAAGCAAACTCTAGCCTTATCATTTTAAAACGTTTTTTTTTATTTACTCTTGTATCTTAGCTGCATAAGAAACACAATTTTATATCATAACAGGTTTTTATTGACTTTAATTTTCAGCACTAGAGTAAGTAGCAGGCTATGGAAAAACAGAAATAAACAGTAATTGTCATCAGGTAACTGAAGCTGTCAAAAAGCAGTTGATAGAAGTGTGTTTCCTGTGTTAGTCCTTAAGGTTTTTTTGTTTTTGTAAAATCTTTAATTTTGTTAGTATGAAACGTGAAACACGAAATCTTACTCGCGAAGAATGTGCTCAAGCACTAGTTCTGTTTGAGGAAGGTTGGAATTACCTGAAGAATTGGCGTACGATTTAATGTATGTCATACAACCATTTCACGGGTCATAGAAAGATACAGAGAGACTGGAAGTCATGCTTGCAAACCGGGACAAGGAAGGAGGCGAATAACGACCCCGATTCATGAGCGATTTTTAAGACTTTTAGCCCTAAGACAACGTTTTGTAACAGCCCGTACCCTTTAGAGTCAGTTACGAGATGTCAGTGGCTTACAAGTTTGTGGTATAACTATTCGTAATCGTCTAAGGGAACATAATTTGAGACCTAGAATTGCTCCTCGAGGTCCAGCTTTAACTAGAGATAATCGGAGAGCGAGGCTAAATTTTTCCAGGGAGCACCATAACTGTTTAGAGGCTAAATGGCAACAGGTATTATTTACTGATGAGTCCCGTTTTTGTTTCTACAAATAATGACAGGCGTATGCGTGTATATCGACGCCCTAACGAACGGTATGCTCAGTGTAATACCACAATATTTGGAGGAGGATCTGTGATGGTCTGGGTAGGCATTTCTTTGACTGGTCGCACGGAACTTGTGGTCATAAATAATGGAAGCCTTACAGCTGAAAGATACATATTAGAGGTTTTAGATCAACATGTAGTGCCATTTGCGCCATATATAGGGCAAGGATTTTTGTTGATGCACGATAATGCCATGCCTCACGTTGCTCGAGTTGTAACCAATTATCTTGCAGAAGTCGGAATCAATACCATGGCATGGCCAGCTTGAAGCCCGGATTTGAATCCCATAGAAAACCTCTGGGCTACTGTTGGAAGAAGACTACAAGAGGAACCTAATCAGTTAAACACGTTGAAAGACGTTGGGCGAAGACTGATTCAAATATGGGAAGAAAAAGACCAAAATGATATACGGTCCCCTAAGTATGGGTCGGCGCTGCCAAGAAGTTATTCGTGCCAGAGGCGGAAATGTTCGCTACTTTCTTTTTTTTTTTTTTGTTGTTAAATTTATATCTCCATAAAAAAATATGTTCTGCTATAAAATTGTGTTTCTCTTGTAGTAGCTAAGATAAAAGAGTAAATTAAAAAACAAAATGTTATAAAAAGGTAAGGCTAGAGTTTGCTTTGAATTATAATTTGATACTGTAACTGCTAAACTCCACAGGGTGTTATAAATTTTATGGAAAAAGCCCGTTATAATTGTTACACCCGGTATTTATAGAAAAATAAGTTTTTATACAAATAGAGTAGTATAATAATATTCTGAAAGAGACAACTTGTTATTAAAAAAAATCGTCCAAATCGGATAAGTGGTTTCGACAAAAATTGAATTTTAAGTTTTTGGTTACTTTTTGGTGGTGCGTTAATTTATTGGAGAAGTGTATGTTTTATATTATTGTAGAAGATTTATTTATTAAAATATATTTTTTGCAGGTCTTTTGGATAGAAACTCGGACTGGTGAGTGTGTGTAGTGATCATATAAGATTTTGGGGATGTTTAATTTTATAATACATGTGACATGAACCAACGACTAAGGTGCTCCTCTTTGTTGTTTAGTTCTAAATGGTTAAGGTGATAAAAGTTTTTTTTTATATAAATCTTACCGTACATTTTATCCTGTCTTTAATTTGTTACCCTTTAATTGCAGTAGACTAGTTTGTTTATTTATAGTGTGCTTTTTAAAAATACCCTAAATGCTACAACCCATTGTACGGCCAATTATGCCAAATTCTCAACCATTAACATGAAAAGGGGTTAATTGACTTATTATTTACGTATTCTAAGTTTATCCCCGCCCATCTATCAGCTTCACCCACTTAACTGCTCTACTGCACGTCATCCTCTGGTATGACGTCTTGTTTTCTGGGCGGAACTTATAGCTAAGGTTGACTCCTACTAGTTACTCCCATCCACCTATCAGCAACACCCACTAAATGAGATATGAGAAAGATCTGTGCATTAACGACAGTTTTTTACTGCATAACATTCTCTTACTTGACTAATTTTATGAGCGAACCTAACATATAATGTTAAGTTCTATTTAAGTTATTACAAGTTGACTCCCACTCTTCTGTCAGCTCCGCCCCCTAAACAGGCGTGTCCTTTTTAAGGCGAAGCTTTTAAAGAAAAGGTGTAAATTAATAAGTTAAGGTGCAGATGGGCAGTATAAAAGAATTTCTATTGACATTCGAATTATACCGTGTATTGGACATTTAGTGACAGATATTTTAACGCCTCAAACATTTACTCAATAGATAAATGTTTCATGTTAATATTAAATGTTGAATTTTTTTTGGTAATATGATTAATTTCAGAACTATTTGAGCATGTTAGGGACAAGTTCAAGGTTTTTTATTATAAAATATAATTAGCTATACTTCAGTGGGTTGTTACATTTAGGTTTTTCTTTAATGGGAATGTGATAATGGATTGATATTTTTCTAAGGAATAATGTTTTTACTATTATTTGGACTAAGATACCCTGATTGTCTTGAATTAGAACTTTAGTTTATATCCCGGTGAAAATATACCATAAAAAAGGTAAAAAATTAAATTGATATTGTGAAAGTTAAAAAAAAAAGATTTGGTTTAGTACAGATATCATATCATAGAGTGTTTCTAAAACTGATAACTATTTTTGTATAGTATATGTTTTTAAGATAATTTTTTACCAAATAGGTTTTGACAAAATTTTTAAATAGTTTAATAAATCTTTGAACAAATCAAGCTTTGTGTTGACTTTTCTAGTTGCTTGAGTTGTTATGTTTTGTATGTCAAGTTAAGTTGAATTCCAGATTATTTTTACATTTTGAGTTGCAAATCAATATTCTTTTTAGATATATGTATTTCTTCACTTACTTTTAAACACATCCTAATCACAGGAAGGTTTGAAAAAAATCCTGTACCGGGTGTTCAAATAAGACAGGACGCCGACTGTATCTCGGAAATTATTTATCGCATAGCGTTGGGGTAAAATATGTTTGGTAAAAATAGTCAAGAAAAATAGCTGGAAACTATTTATTGTTTTAATTAAGTTTCTAAAACTACCGCAAGTTGGCGCAACCGCAACGGTAAGTTAAAAAACCTATTTTTTCTCCAAAATTTGCCGGTATTAAGTACAATTTTGATAATATCAGCAAAAACTCAAACCAATTCTGCATCAGTTTGGTTAAGTACTTTTTGTCGTATTTTTAATAATAAGGATGGGGGAAGATAATAAATAATGCGAGTACTTGAGACCCAAGTACTCGCTACCACTTCGGCATACCACTCCAGACTCTACAGGAGAAGCCATAGAGATAGAAAAGCATATCAACAACTTTAATAAGAAAAAGAAAGCAGTTAAGATCAACAAAACATGGGTCCCCATAATTAAAAGTGCTAGAATTGCACTATTTACGAACAAAACCGACCGGAACCGATTGGAACCGAAAGTAACTGAAGCCCCGCCCACTGCCCCCAACGTATAAATACGAGCTACGACCACACAAAGCCCAGACTAGCGGATGCGGAGAGCTCGCGAAAAGTATTCCCAGACGCGAGAAGTCCCGAACTCGACACGAATGCCTTGGCGCGATTGTTGTTGTGTAGTTAGTTGCCTACTAACGGGCGTCTCAATATTGTTTATTACGTTAGATTATAGAAAAATCCCAAACAATAATGTATTACAATGTTCGTTAAAAAATAAATAAATAAGAAAATTAAATGAGTGCATCTTTTATCAAATCATCACCAATAAAAATATTATTAAAACTAGTTATTTATGAAAAAGTGTGTTAACTTAGTCTTTTTTACGCACGGACCGCTTCGCTATATAACTTATTCAATTTTTATTTGGGATCGATTTTCATAAAATATATTTATATCAGAAATTAAAACCTAAATATATCCAATAAGCATATTAATAAAGCGAGTGTCATAAACTATGTTTGATAATAAAATAATTATAATAATAATTTGGCAAAAAATGTTTGAATTATACGGTGTTCACTTTAGGCACTAGTGTGTAATGTAAATTACTGGATCTTTCTTGTTATACTCCACCCATAGAAATCGTATAAAAACATTCCAAATTGACAAAGTATACTTTTTAGTGATTTATCACGTGAGAAATAATGAGAAGAAAAGCTCCCTTTACTACAGAACTAACCAGAATGCCCTCTGCGACTCGCCAGAGTCATGGTTAGTCCATTAGTTAAAGGATTTCCCTAGTGTAACACTAAAATTACGAAAAAACCACCCATACCTTGGGACTTACTGATGTCGTAAACGTCGTTAATACGACTCTCCGCACGCAAGCCCAGTAGTTCGAATACTGTCAACCAGGCAGCAACCTTTTGAAGATTCCAACCGCTCGTGTTGGCGAAACTTCAAGTCAACCAGACAATCGACGCAGACCTAACAGCCCAAAAACCATTGAAACATTAGACAATGGCCGCGAAAGCCTTTCACGTTTTAGAAAATAGGTTTTCTAATTTATCGTTATTGCGCCATCTCGCAGTACTTTTAGAAACTCGAAAATAATTTCCAGCTAATTCTCTTGACCACTTTTATCAAAAATATTTTTCCCCAACGCTGTACCTTTATACATTTAATAGTTTCAAATGATTTTAAATAAATACTGCACCTGTGATTCGAACTTAATTTGACTTAACAATATATAAAGATCATTTTAGCAGTATTGTTTATTAGTTAAATAACACGAAGAGGTAAAACCCTGTCAAGCAAAAAAAAATACTTATGTGATTGAGGTAATTAATTTTTTACCGCTATATTTAGGTAATTTATATAGGTATATTAATATGTGTGCACACATCTATATAACCTCTGAAGTCCAAAAGAGAGGTTATGGTGATCAGTTAAACTATGTATTTTAATCCAGATTTATTTTTTAATTCCGAACAATTGTACATATGAAGTAAAATACATTAATTGTCGTTTTAATTTTTTTATTATTTGTTTATTTTGAAACCATTAGCCGATAGTCAATAATTCATAAATTTATGTTTAATATGGGCACCAACTACATTAATAAATAGATACGTTCTATTTCGTTGTGGCAGATTTATTTATTACAACGTATTTTTTGGGTTACTTGCCAGACATGCAAGAAAGAACTGCTTCGGTCCAATTCCCATCTCAAGTAGATTCTTAAATTTTAACTCAAATTATCATTATCGTTAAAAAAGGAGTAAATAATTTACTGTTTACGAAAATACAAAGAATACCATTTAAAAACCACAAGGGGAAAAGACAGAATGTCACAAAATATCAATTACGAGAAATATCGATTTTAAAGTTTGGAAGTTCTAAGATTCTTTAACTTGAAAATGAAATAGTTAAAATATGTCAAATTTTGTTTTTTATATTATCTGCATTACATATTTAAAAATATTGTATTTTAAAGAACATTTTTATAAAAATAATACACAAAAAAAACTAAAAAAACAGCAATTTTTTATTGCTAAATAAGGAATGTCTAAAAAACCTTAATTTCCAAAGCAGAAAGGGGGAATGTCCAAATATACGAGGTTAGCTATCATAGTTATAGTATTGGGTTTGTTTTGTTCCATATTGATTTTAGACCTAAAAGTAAATTAATAGTACTAAATTATTCCTTGTTCTCATGATTTTGCCTATGGACATTTCTTGTTTTTCCCCTATGTCTCATATTTTAGACGTATCTACTAACGGATTGTGCCGTCTTCTTCTACAGGAGATGTCTTTATAATAAAATATAGATGTTTCTATACTAGATGGCGATGCTAACCTAACTTTTGATATTTTGTAACATTCCCTGTTTTCCCCTGTGGTCTTCATTTATACAATTCATTGGGAATGCACTAAATGTTATATAGGTATAACTTTCAGACCATTAATCTAACTTATAAAAGACCATCAAACATATATTTAAAACGCAGAATTCCACAAAAATAATGTATTTGTTAATTTATCAGAATAAACTTAAAAAAAACGTAAAATAAAGAAAAGTGCTTTTATATTATTAAATAAAGATAACTGTTCAGCATCAGTATCAGATACGTTAAATAATACTTGGTTGTCTTTACCTAAAGATGAGGCAATTTCAATTGGTGAATAACCCAAGGAATACTTTGTAATCTATTAATAAATTTTACCAAACTTATACTTGACGTCAGGAGGGTCTAGCTAGATGTTTTGAACAAGGTACGTTAGCTAGGAATGGACTTAACACGTGCATTCTGCAACTTCTAGATTATTCTCTTAAGTATTTGGCCATTTGTCATAGCCATGCGTCAAAAAGCCATTTTTCCATGTATGTTTCCGGTGGTTGATTTGCAAAGTAAATCAATTTTCAGGGGATGCAAGATTAATATAGTACATTGTTAGGTCTAAGCTATAATTACTTCATCGTTGTCACTGTCCTTACATTGAGCCAACGGAGGAAAACAACCTTGCGCTTGAACACCCGCAAACTCTTTCTCCTTACTTTGGCTCTCATGTAGCTCACTGATAATGCTGGAGTAATGAGTCTAAGCGATATAACTGTTTTATATTATCTCTGCACCCCCTAAAAAATTAGATACTTTTGCAAGTTTAACCTGAATTTACTTATGGCTTAATACATGGAAAAAAGTGGCCGTTTTGATGCATGACTGTATGGTAGGCATTAGCACTTTACCCACAGCTGGCAACTTTTTCTCTTAATTATACCTACTACGCTGTAATATAAACTTTTGGCAGCAGTAAATAAATGACACCAAATATAACAATATTTAGTTTTACCTTCTAGACCCCCTTGACAATAACCGGGTCTTCAAAACAATGTTGTATAAATCAAGAATATCCTTAAAACAATAGATCAGACATAAGTATGTCGATCCGACTATCCAAGCGGTGGTACCAAGTGTGTAGATTATTGGTACCTCACTAATCTTTTTTTATATTAAAGATATAAAAAAATAGAGAAAAAACAAATGGGTACTGCTTAAAATATAAATTAAGTTTGAGAAAAACTTATTAAAAAACGGCTTTTAAATTACAACGTTGTTTTGGGTACCTGTTTAATAGTTATGGTTCTTAAAGAATTTTTAAAAAATATATAGTTTATATATTTTGTATCATATAACTTTCTAATCTGACTCTAGAACTGTTGGATAGGTTTCAACGCCCTACTAGTATTAACGATACACCCTGTAAATAAATTACATTTTAAAAATATGATTTTTTTTATAATTTTAATAAACTTTATGGTGATAAGCAAAATAGATGTTTGATTTACTTTATTTTGTATAATACCTTTGAAACTAAAACTAGTAGGATGAGCGAAATGTTAATGTTAAAAACCAAATTTTAACAGTCCTATTTTATTTCTTGCTTATATTTTTTTAGATTGTGAACGTTGATTTTCGTTTTAAGATTTAATAGGTGGTTTCAGTTAGTTCAGTAAGAAGTAGTAGAAGAAATTTTAAATATTCTATATTTAAGAAACATATTGTTTAAGATTGGTTGCCAGTTCCTTTTGTTGATTTTCGTTTAGATTTTTAAAGGGTGGTCTGGCCAATCCAACGTTTACGGGGGTAAGTATGTTCATGGCGGCCTTCACAGCAGGTATCCAGGCACCTAAAAGGCATATATCATAAAAATTTTATTTAAATTTTTGTAACACTTTATTTTTGTTGTTTCCACATATTTTTTGCAAGTAATTATGTAATTTAAAAATATGACAGCTTAGCTTTATAGCTTACAACATCCTGTGTATAGTATTATCCAATGAGGACTAAACAGGATCTTTTGGCTTTCCTTACAGTGGCGGCTCTTCAACAATTAAAAGCTAATAACTTCTAATTGGTATTACAAATATTTTAAATAAACTTACCATTTTTTGAAATAACCTTACAAGCCTTTGTAAGTTTTTCTTGAATTGCTCTAGCTTCCACCACCTTGTTTTCTTGTATAGCTTTAAGAATTTGAACGGCAAGTCCTGGTAGAACATTTGCAGATGAGGCGATGACAGAGTCAAAGCCGAGGCCAAAAGCTGGTTCAATCAGCTAAAAATATAGGTTGCGTTTCAGCTAATAAGTCACACTTGGTAAGAACATACAATTATTTAGTATTTATTAGTTATGCTACAGGAGGCCCGTAGGTTCGTAGCACGCATTACGTAGTCAACGGAAAAGCATATTTCCTGAAGGTGGCAATTACTCGCGCCAGTAAAGCGTCAAGAACACACAATACAAGTCACCGACGACGGCCTAACAACCCAAAAAACAGAAATTTAGCAGACAATAGCCGCGAAAGCCTCACACAGTTCAGAATTAATGTATGGCAGTTCACTCCTAAAACGGGTTTTCTTAAGAATTAAATGAAATTGAAATATAAGGTTAATAAAAGTCCAATTAAAAAAAAAATATCGTCTCTGAAACGAGATAGTAACAATTAAATTGTGCATAATTAACATTGTCAATATCAGTCATGTATGAAAGCCTTGCATTGATTTCGGCATATCTCGAAAACTGTTATTACGATTTTTTTTTTAAACTAATGCAATATAAATCACAGTATTCGAAAAGAAAATAAATTGAATTTTTTAATCGTTTTGATGAAAAATTATTCGTTTTTGAAAGTTTACATGTAATATTTTCAAGGATTGAGAACCTCTAATTTTGGTAAAGCGTATTCGACTTTATTTGGAACAGCGCTAAATTTGTGGTAGATTTAAAATACTGCATCACAAATTAAACTAAAATAGGAAAAAATATTAATGATCCGATCAATTTTTTTTAGAGACAGATGGGCGAGTTTGGCGCGGATGGCATGGAAGATACGAATATAAAATATGTTCATCCCAATCTCAATTTGACTTGTGGATGGGCCGGACTTTACTTACTAAAAGCGTTGATTGAGTAGTGTTTTGGGAAGATGCCTAATGCCTATGAAAACAAACGTGGCTCGCGACAAAAATTATTTCTATCTTTCTTAAACCAATGCAAATAGCATCTTCCGTCCTTTTTGAGTGACGACTGATGCCGAGTGATTCCGAAAAAAGCGTGATCGATTGGTGCTGCCCCAATAAAATTTACGGCGTTTGTGTAAACAAAGGCCGAATTTAAGTGGGGGCCTGGCTGTGGCCTGGATTTTAAAATTTTTATTAAAGACATAAAATAGAATCGGGTTTTTGTCGCTACACGCTGCGTTGCCAGATCTAAAGAAATTTCTTACCCTTTACGGGAAGTTAACCATGTATAATTATTGTGTGCTCGTGCGTAATCTTAAGATACATTTTTTATTTAATTATTTTTAGTTTGAGGAGAAAAGTTAAGACTGATAAATTTAAAAGCTATTTTTTTATTATGCTTACCGTTGATTGGGTTCAGCTCTAGGTACAGGGTAACCCGCCTAAAAGTCCACTCCTTAACTTAACTTTAACTTTTTGATTTTAATAGCTATGTGCCTATATTTTTGAGAAAAAATATTAAGATGAAAGATTTAACTTACCTTAACAGTACAGCACAGTGTTTCAAAAAGTAATTCTTTCTTGAGCTGTTGGTTTAGTGGGAATAAAGAATGAAAGGACTAATTACTAGTTTCCTTGTGAATCTTTTTATTTTTTGGGACGTATTTATTAAGCCCTTTATTGAGGCTACAATTTTTAGCCCAATAGTAAAAAGGTTCACAAAGAAACTAGTCCTTTATTCTCACTAAACCAACAGTCCAAAAATTAAAAGTGCATAATGCTAACGCCAACATCATTTACCTAGTTCTTCCTATAAATCAAATTTTGTTTAAGAAAACATATTTATTAAAACAATTGAAATTTATAAATAACGAAAACTTTATTCTTTATTAAAAATATTTTCTCTATACAACTCTATACAAAACATATAAATACGTAATAAAAATACCTACTAATAAAACCTCGAATAAATATAACATGACAAAACTAAATTTAAATAAATATAATTATTGGAGTATTGAAGTGAAATAAGTATTTAAAATAAAAAATACATGATATTTCGATTTATTTAATATTCCCATTTGTTTTAGGAATCTGGGAAATTAATTTTTCTGTTAGATGGCAAAAATGTTTCTCACATATTGTTTTTGTTAATAATTGGGAATCACTAAGGTTAAATAACTTAGAATTTCCACTATTCAGAATTCAAATGTTGCGCCGTTTTGCATCCTTTATGGGAAACGAATAAAAACTTAATTTGGGATTTGTCTTTTTGGTGTTTTTGCAATAAGCACAAACACAACAATGCGAGGCTGTTGTAAAATTCATTTTTACAAAAAGTTACTATCCAAGCCACTTTACTTCACCCTTAATAAATTGTCCTCACAAATTTTAACGTTAATAACACGAAACGCACAAACTCAACACGACACTACGGAACAACCAACTAAAAAAATTACAAAAGAATACACAACATAACATCTGACAACGTCGGCTTTTCGTTGGTAGGTTACGTTTACGAGGCATACTCGTTGGTTTATAAAAATTTTACAGAAATCTTTTTTATATTTCATTAAATAAATCAATAAATCATTATTTAGTTTATGTTTTCCTAAACAGATGGCCGATGCTAGCGTTCGTAGCGGCTAAAACATTTGTCGGTCTTTTTACTTCCCATAAGCTTATGTATCTTCCCCAAAACATTACTCAATCAACGCTAAAAGGCAGTACTTTTGTCAACGACTACCTTAAATCATTTTTGTAAGGTTTTTTTAGGATGCTACGGGAAAAAATACGATATTGAGATGATTACCGCACTTTTTTTTAAGTAAGATTAAAGTATAAAAAATATGGCCCTGCTCAGTCCTTTTAACCTCTACTTTTCCTTCTTGATCCTTGTGATTCCGTGATACATATGTCCTGACATACATTAAGTTTGCAAATTATTTCTGTCTGACTTGCGCGTTTAAGAAAAAAAAATAATATACTTGATATCTCACCACACCTTTTTACCCCTTGTGATATTTTGTGTTTTTTTCCGAAAAAAACGTTCCCCTGGAACACCAGCGCCATCTTAATTTACTGCAATTTGGGGGCTATTTTTGTAACTTAGAGATGGGATCCTGGTCTTAGAATCCATAAAATATATACAGAATAATTTATTTACCGTATTGTTTCCCAAAAATACAGCATATCTTCCCTTAGCAGCCTGCAGTGCATTATATCCTTCTGCTAAATCATTCGATGTGTATTTAATACCATGGAAATTGGGAATTTGATCGACAAAACGATTTAAAAATTGTTCCATATTAACTAAAAAAATTATGCAATTAAAATAAAAGTAATGTATGCATGGGCTAAGATAAAATATTCTTTTTTGATTAAGAGTCCATTCGCGCCCCGAAAATTGGATCCAATTTGGGGTTCGGGGCATAATGTTTTTCTCAAAAACGGTATAAGTTATCGATAATTTTTAAAAACTTTATGAAAGCCAACACTTAAATCTAGGCATCTGCTGTAATAGATTTTTAAATTTAAATATAGTTTTTAATATTTCCTTGAGTGGAAGTCACCCTAAAATCGATTATGTTCAGATACTATTTTCTCTTAACTCGACTCATATTTCAAAAATCTGTTACAGCAGAGGCATAGATTATTTCCTTACCTTTAAAATGGTGTATAATTTATGTCATTTAAGTGAAAAATAGTTACCGAAAAACGTTATCTCCTGTAGGCTTGCAATCGGAAACAACATCGCATCGCTAGACCGAGTTTGGAAGAACCTAAATAAAATATAATATTTTTAATGCGGCTATACGAAAATTGTGCTAGTGGGGGTTTGTTAGTCTCCGCCCACCGTCTCCGCGTCCTTTCGCCCGACCCCTAAGGTGTAGCGTAAATGCACTCTTAAGAAAAAATCGCATCTTATTGAAGATGGGGGTGGGTCCATGCTTAAGACCTTTATCCATTAAAATATTAAAACTATACGTGAAATGTCCTACATTACTGAAGAAAAATGTTTCTTCTAAAGAAATCATAACTTTTTAAAAAGAAACAAAAAATATTGTCTCTTTTACTCGTGAAAAAATCTACTGAATTCAGACATATTTATCACGTGTTGACTAACGCAGAAGAGAATTGCCACCCTTTTATGAGCAAATTATTAATTATTGGGAGATTGTCTTTCGTGATTCGACATACATTTTTCTAAGGTTGCCTTGTGCCATAGAAGACAATGCTAATACGACAAGCCACTTTACCTGTTCCTGTTCATACTTACCCTAGAGAACCTGCGTCACCTCGGTGATTATACACTACCGCTCTGGTGGCAAAATTTAGCATTTATATTGTTAGACAAATTACATTTTATCCTGCCCTCTATAGTTATTATAAAATAAAAAAATTCTGAACATTGTAATTATAAAGAGTGAGTTTTAAAAAATTAATGTCCTGGATTTACGAGTACCATCTGGGCTAAAGAAATAGTAAGATTAATATAATAAATATACAGGGTGTACATAATGTATGGAACAAATTCATTATTTGCTTAAGCAAAAAAATTGAAAATTTCCTTGAACACGTAAATAATAATTTTAAATTGTTCATTTTTTGATATAAAATATAAATATACAGAGCTATTTTTAAAAACATAAAACACATATGGTTTTAGATGGCAGATTCGTACTTACAGGGTGGTAAAAATTGTATACGTAATGTATATAGAACAAATTCATTATTTGGTAAAGCAAAAAAACATTGAAAATTTCCTTGAACACGTAAATAATAATTTTAAATTGTTCATTTTTTGATATAAAATATAAATATACAGAGCTATTTTTAAAAACATAAAACACATATGGTTTTAGATGGCAGATTCGTACTTACAGGGTGGTAAAAATTGTATACGTAATGTATAGAACAAATTCATTATTTGGTAGAGCAAAAAACATTGAAAATTTCCTCGAATACGTAACTAACAATTTTGTATTGGGCATTTTTTTACATAAAATAAAAATATACAGGGTGCCTCGTTTAGTAGATATGATTGTCATCGATGATTTTTTTAAATTAAAACCCCCATATTTTATTGCAGATTTATAACCTCCAAGAAGAGCTGATTTTAAAAATCAAAATTTTATGAAAAATTCTAATTGACAGTTTTGTAGGTACAGGGTCTTAATTTTTTTTTTCTTAATTTTGTGTATACTTCAAGTCCAAAATTTCTGTCAATAACGCATCGCTCGCTTTTAGAGTGCCCCGGGTTGTGTGGGGTCAGGGGAATCAATTCCAGTGGCGTATGCATTTTAGAAAATAAATGATAAAATTTCGTCAAAACATGAAAATATTTTTTACAAGCAAAAGTTATTTTCTCACATTTTCATCAACCCTTTAAATTAGTAAAAGCTTCATATTATTTTGGTATTATTCGGATTAATGAAAAATGTATTTTTTTGCTTAATTTTGCCCACCTCCTATTTAGAGGTCATAGATCACAAATTTGAGTTTTTTTGGCGATTTTCAAACATTTTTCCAAAAAAAAAATACATTTTTTACTTTAATTCTACCTTCTCTGATTTTATTTTGCTACATGAAAAAAATAATAAAATTTTAGTCTTAAAATAAATTAAAAAAGATGTAAAAGCAGAACGATAGACAATCCAAGTTACACCGACTTGCCAATTCACCACCGATCTGGCAATTTCAATATTAAATACGATATTCACACGCATTGCTTCATCAAAAATATCCACTATATAAGGAACACGAAAGCTCTGAGATCATCAGCTTGTAGAATCCAATAACTATTTCGGGTCTTTCGTGTTCCATATTTAGGATTTCCATATCGAGAATATTTTTGATCAAACATTGCGGGTCAAGCGCATACCTTATAAAAATGTCATAAAGAAAACTATTACAACCTGGTAACAGGTCAACATTTTTAGAATTTCGAGTTGAATTCGGACGTAAACGTTTTACCTACTTTTTATTGAAAATTAAGGTTTTTTCCTTACTTTTTAAGTGTTTTTTTTTAAATATTAACATAGTATGAGTTTTTTAAATATGTTTTCGTGCAAATGACAGAATTTAAAGGAATATGTCGTAAAATGGAATTAAACAATTCAATTATTTTTTTTTAAATACTATAAGAGGCAGCCAAAAAAACAGCTTCTGATTCATGTTTAACAATCAAAAAGTAAAAAGTGTGCAAAAAATAGCGAAAAAAATCGCATTTTCCAGTATCCGAATAATTACTAATATTGATTTTTTGCCTTTTAAAACTCCGAATACCGTACGCGCAAAAACTTTTGTTAAAGTTGGACATATCTCTGCAGCATCCAAAGTGGTTAGTTCTGGATTTCGTTCCCGAATCTCATGGTAAACATTTTTAACCATTATTCGTTCTTTTAACGTTAACTGAGTTTTTTTTGTAGGCGGATAACTAGTTAAAGGTTGGTTAATATCAGTGGCGGCTCGTGGTACCTAAAACAGGTGAGGCCCAAAAAAAGAATAAATTTCCACGTCACCTTGGTGCTTCAACACCTGAGGTATTATTCACTGACGCGTTGAAGTTTTTTTTTATGGACTTCATCGCCAATAGCCCTACTAAACCATAATAAAATAATAAAAATAACTTAAAACTCTACAAATTTGTACCTTATTCAAGTACAAAAAAATAATAACAAAAAATAAAACATGTCTAACGACAACAAAAAAATGTTACTTGTTTAAGTAGTACTAAATGCTAAAAACACAAAATAGATCTCTTATTGTTAAAAAAAACAAAAATAATTCTCTTATTGTTAAAAAAACAAAAATAATTCTCTTATTGTTAAAAAATAATAAAAATAATTATGTAAGGATATTGATAGGGACAAATAAACACTTATTTGTGTTTATTCACCTTCAGTACCCATAGAGAGAGAGAGAGGGAGAGAGAGAGAGAGAAAAAGAAGAGAGAATAAAAAATGATCATCATCACAAAATAAGTTCCTTATACGCGTAATTAAGAAAATAATTAAAAATTAAATTTAGGCAAAATAATGAATAATTAAGAGTTTTTTACTTTTGGTAAATTAAGTCTATTCGACGGTTTTTCAAATTTGCAAATTTATCTATAATATCCTCATAAACGGGTATCCTCACTAACACTTTGTAAAATTCCTTTTTCAATAGCCATCATTGACAAACCCGTTAAACGCTCTTGTGTCATGGTATTTTTAAATAGGTTTTAATGCGCTTAAGACACGAAAAATCTCTTCTACCGTTACACTTGTTGGGGGATAGTTAATACTAGGTAAAAGAGTTTATAAGTTTCCGAAAAGATCATTTTAAATTCTTGTATAATATTTCTATTATTTGTTGAACATCGAGATTACAAAATTGTTTGTCCCTGTATAAAACATTAAGTTCGTTTTTTAGTCGGTCTAATTCAAAAACATTTGGATACATTTTAATAAACATTCAAATGATTTTTCGGGAAAATTCTTAGAATATTCGGTAAATTTTGAAGAATCTACTAATGAAAGAAAATTTAAATCGTGGAGATTATTAAAACGAGTACTTAACTGAAGGGATATACAATCTATAATTTCGTAGTACAATATTTTATAGCCCGAAAAGATTTCTAATTCATGACCACTTTTTCCCTTTTTACTTGGTAATTCAGTTCTGTTTTTTGCCCAATTAAAAACCCTTTAAACTTTTTCTTCATTTCTTAATTCGGAAATTCGTTGAGCAGCGATTTTGATTTGGTTAGAGCAGTAGTTTATATCTAGAGTTTTATTTTGCAGAATTTGAAAAGTAAATCAGTGCACGCGAAAATTTCGTAATAGATCTTGGTCAAAATAGCGAAGTCGAAGTCTTGAAAATGTTTTAGAAATCCTTTGCCGAATTTACTGATTCTGAACCTGAAGTTTTGTCATCAATTATAGTTTGGAACACTAATTTTAAGTTATCCCATTCAGTGGCAACTAAATTTAAAATTTTGGAACGGGTATACCAGCGAGTTTCGACCGATCTTGGTATCCTTTTTCCGACTATTTGATCGAGAACAAAGGCGCTTCGCTGAATTATGAAAATAGGTTGGTATACCTAACAAAGTACAAAAAAATTCGACTTTTATCGATTTGTTTAGTGCCTTGCTGCAGCACAAGGTTTAATCTATGGCGCAGCAATGGGTAAACAAAGCCAAGGGGCTGAAGATTTTATCTTTGCTTGAAGCCCATTTAGCTCGCCAGACATAACACTGGCCCCGTCATAACACTGAGCCACTAATCTTTCCCTAAAATTATATGGCTCCAGAACGCTCTCTAACAAACTATAAAGAGCATCTGCTGTTCGATTTTCGCTGACATCAAAAAAACCCAAAATCTCTCATACAGACACCCTTTTATGACGTATCGAATAGTTATCGCACATTGGGAACGCTCTGTTATATCTGTTGTATCATCTGCCATTACACCGAAAAAAGACATTCCTTATCATTTACTTCATTTTTAATAAAATCTGTCAAATATTCATGAATACAAGAAATTAGTTCGTTTTGTATGGTTTTAGACTGCCCTGTAAAAATGTTGCTAAATTTTTCACAATGTTCAGTAAGGTCTTGATTACGTTTAATTAAGCATTTAAAAATTTCTTTAAAATTTCTGATTTATTGACTCTAAACTTTCATTATGTCCCCGAAAAGGTAGTTCTTGTTTTCCCAACGTAAGTGTAACATCAATTAAATAACTAATTAATAATCGATTTTTGCGAACATTTTCGTTGTATAAAATTTTGTTTAAACTAGCGTTTTCCTTTAATGCATCCTGAATGGGGGCCCCTATTTTGCTCTAACCGCACCAAAGCCATGAAGTTTTTTATGTGCTCTTTAGAAGCCTCGTGCATTTTGGTACTACGAGAAAAATTTTTCAAGTCCCTAAAACCATCTTTTGAGCACCATGAATTTTTCGCCTTACCCAATAAAATACACGGCCAGCAATACAGACTCTGTTTATACGAACTCCCGCAAAGCCATTTATAACTATCATACCAAGAAGTTTGAAACGTTCGCGAAGTCTCCCGACCCACCCTCTTTTCGCTAATAACCGCCATTAATTTTGGTGTTGGCCGACTCTCTAATATTTGCCGTTTTTCCACTTCAGGTCACTTCAGAGAAAGGGGTTTCAAGCAAAGATAAAACAATATCGTGAGAGGGATTCATTATTACGATAAGTATTTTTAAATTAAAACCGGTACAAGATAAAACAAAGTAACAAAGCAAATATTTTTAAACCAAACCAACCAAAAAAAAATTATGCTGTGGCTATTATTAAAATACAAACAAATAGGTACTGCTTACCAGGTTTTAAGGGCTTATGCCTTACCTCGAAAGTCTAAAATGCCAAACACAAACACCTGTTTTAAACCAGAAAGATTAAATACTACCCGCTCTCTCTAATAGGCACGTGTCTATAGTCTAAATTATTATTTAATATAACGGTCGCAGTTGCAATTCCTATGCCGTGATCTAATTATAGAAACAAATAAATCACCTCCACACCTGATTCTTCAAGAAGAAAAGAGAGGATGAACGAGATAGACAATATAATGTTGCCAAATTTCAAATACGCACCTTCTAAAGCGACTCAACGGATGCAAAAATTCGCGTATTTAAATCCTCGTCTTGTGCAGTTTGCGTGGTGGGGTAGCATAGCGTTGCATGGCGATTTGTGACGCATATGAAGCCCAAATTTCGGAGATTACTATTTTGTTACTATGCGATAGGAGGGTCTATTTGAGCGATTGGAAGGTGCGCGCGCTAAATTTAAAATATTATTTTAAATTATAATGTTATTTTAATGTTTTGATACTTTTAATAATTAGAAATTAGTTAAAAAGCGTTTTATATTTAAATAAATTTTACATTATATGTACTGCTGATTGTACCTGTAACAGTGTAATTTTACATGGGAGGCCCGGCCTCAGTTGTTTCATATGGCGAGCCGCCACTGAGTTAATATTCATAGTTTACAGAATTAATAGCACTTAACAACACTAAATCTTTATATACAATTATATACACTAAATAAGATAAACTATTATAAAATTGGCACAAAACAATATCTATATACTACAATTATTAGAAATGTATAATATTTAGAAAATACCCTGTATAGCAATTAAAATTTAAACTTACAAAATCTGTCCATAATCAATAATAACTAAATAAAATCATCGAACAGCACGAAAACCCTGTCGATACGCTTATTTTCATATCTGTTCAAGTTGTAAACTAAGGAATGTGTGTTGCCACTTTTATTGCCTTCTCGATAACAATGACTTCAATACATATTGGCGTGCTATTTTAAGTGCGATTGCTGGCTGGTAACTTATTTTCGCGAATTATGACAACGTGGCGATGAAACTTTTGGCCGATTCACTGTTATTTGAGCGGAAAAGTATATCATGGGCTTAAAAATCATTTACTAGTGTTAGATTTTTATTCGCTTCGTCGGTTGGGTGGCCGGTATTAAATGAGTCACTGACAGAAATTTTGGACTTTAGGTATAAGTGGGTACCAGCAATACTTGGATACGCTTTTTAATATGTGTCCTGTAACTATGGTAATACCTGTTATGCTGACAGTAATATTATTAAATTACTTATGCATTTATCTACTTCGCAAAGGACAGATATCATTATGTACACAATGCTTTAACACCCTTTAAATACGAAATTGCCACCTAAAACAAGAAGTATTTTATGTTTTTAAAATCAGCTCTTTGTGGAGATTTTAAATCTGCACTAAAATATGGCGGGTTCATATCATATCTACTACATAAGTTACCCTGTATATTTATATATTATGTCAAAAAATGCGCAATTGAAAATTATTATTTACGTATTCCAGGAAATAATCATTTTTTTGCTTATGCAGATAATAAATTTGTTTTTATAAATTATGTACACACTGTATATTTATTGTCAACGCATATACACTTACTTAATACGACCCACTGCTTTTATCCACTTTTGTCGACGTTCTATTAAAAGAGGTTTTGATGGAAACGAATAAAATTTTATATTTGACTCAGTTTTACTGTATAATGACACAACACAACACCACAACCGGTATTACCAGATCTTGGTTTGTTTTTAACGTTTTTTCGACTCATAATCACATTATAACTTCCTTATTAATCTTTATTGTTTTAATATGTTATTGTAATATATTTATGTAATAAATTTGTAAAGATTACAAAGAAATAAATAATAAAAAATTACATTACTCGTGAGTCAGTATTGAAATGCATGTTTATAAACAGCTCGTCATCACGTACGAACTTACAAAACTAACGAGAGAGGCGCCACTAGTTCTTACGCAAGTTTTCTGTATCGACTGTACTTACTATTTACACCGCTCATAGCTGGATTATGATAGTACAATAAAGGTGTATTTGGTGCAGCTTCGGAAATAACCTTTAAGTAATCGATCAGGTCTTGAGGAGTAGAAGGTCTAAAAAACAACTCGGGAAGACACAAAAGTGAATCCACTCCAATCTTCTCTGCATGTCTAGCTAGATCTTTGACATCAGGGAGAGGACAGCCTCCTATTTGGACCATAAGATGTTGGTTGGCTTGTTTAACCGCTGAACTCCAAGCTTCAGTCACTGTTTTTCGTTCTTGGACTGACATTGATGGTCCTTCTCCGGTTGTGCCATTAACTGGAGAAGACATTTAAAAGTGGGTTCGTAGTTAAATAACAAAAAACTGTGTTAAATAGTTACATGTACAAAATTTTATGTAGGTATGTTACAGGTTAGGAATCCTTTTTTAGTTCTGAAATATTTTTTACTGGATGAGTCGTTCTGTCAGAAAAATATATTGTTAGTTTCTTGTGAAAAAAAAAACATTATCTGAGCAAATGCACCAAATGACCGCCATTTTGAAAAATACACTCATTAACACTATTTAAAAATTAAATTTTACTTTATCTATGGCTGTTACTGTTCGGCAATATTTACATGACCAATTAATATCCCAACCGATGAATTAAAAAAGGAAAGGACGCAAATGCAAATGGCCCCCAAGTTCTTCGGATTTAAACATGTGTGACTTCTCCTGGTGGGGTGATCTTAAAAAAGAAATTTATAAGACTCCAGTAAGCAATCGCCAAGATTTAAACATGCAAATTATTGATTCAGCCAATCTTGCAATCCTAAGTTATAAGAAAAAGTCCGTTTTTTCAGTTGCGTATTCTGCAAAATGGCTTTATTATTAAAAAAAACATCCAGATACCGGATAAAAATATCTGGATAATGTTGAAGTCACTATTATGAACTTCCACTTTTTTATAGCCGATCACTGTACCATTAAAAAATGTCATTTATAGTGTCTAGTGTTAACCAAGGAAGTTTAAAGGTGTATGAAAGCCCAATACTCCAATACTGTAGAACAAAATTGTCCAGGCGTGCAGGGCAGCGGGAATAGGGGATTGGCGCCGCGGAGTTTGCGCAATGAATAGTAGATCAGTGCCGGACTTTCATAATTCTTTGTTACTATCTATAAAGTTGACATCATCAAATGTCAAATTCAAACATTTACTGTTTTTTTTTTATTTTTTGCACAAAATTGTTGGTTACTAAACGATACTACTATAGAAGATTTAAAATTATTGTGTAATATTGGATTTTATATCATCTGATATAATATGGAAAAAATAGATGGCGCCACTTTACAGCCTTCTATTTAATGGGTCGATATTTTTGGGAGTTTTGTATTTTTACCAAAAATCTTTGTAAATAAATAAAAACACGATTTTAAAATAAATTTCAAACATTGTATGATAGTTTCATGTACTTATCACCAATTTTGTGATAAAAGAAGGGCAAGATAGTGTAAATGAGTTTAATCTAATCCTAAGATTCCGGTTGGACATTAAAAAATGAAAATTTTATAACTGCTTTTTAGGCATATATTTTTCACTAATAACAAACATTTATGAGACAGAATAACAGTGGTTAAAAATGTTTAGTAACCTTTGGTACCTAGGTATCCATTGTAACAGTATCCGTTAAATATTATGTGTTTACAGTATGTCGAGTTTAAAAAGTTGATAATGTACGATTAAGAAACCAAAAATCTATTTTTTTTTAACAAATACAGAAAAAGCAAAAAGGAACTTTAACATAAAATTGCACTTTCTTTCATTCAATTAGAGGGACTGTATACAGGGTGCCACAGATTCGATAGATCTCGGAAACGTGAAGAAGTGTTACATGGCAAGTTTGATGTATAACATGCCGTTTAGAGTTGTAAAATTTGAGACTTCCGAAGATATCCGGAAAACTGAAATTTTGCGATTTCGTTTATATTTTTCGACGTTATTTGTGATATGGAAAACAAAAGGCATTGGGCCACTTTTAGTTCTACAAAACAGCTTTGAGAGATTTTCTAGACGTTTGTTTCGTTAAACCATCATCAAATTTATTTTTTTTAATACGGCCCTCAATTGTTTATTGCATTTTTGAAGTGTATAATCCCACTGCAATAATGTATAACACTTTAATATTTTTCTGTTAAATAAACATATTTTCCATAAGAGACAATGAGTTAGACAAGGAACGCACATCATTTCTTATAAGGGCGTCCCATATTTGTTAAATAAATATTAAGTGTTATACATTTTTGTAATTGGGATAATAAGGGGTTCAAAAAAATTAAATAAAAAACCCAGGTTCGTATTTAAAAAAATAAAGTTGATGATGGTTTAACGAAAACGAAACGTCGTAAGGAAAATCTCTCAACGCTGTTTTGTAAAGCTTAAAAAGTGGCCACTAGAAAGTGTCTTTTGTTTTTCCATATCTCTTTAAATAACGTCAGAAAAAAATATAAACGAAATCGCAAAATTTCGGTTTTTTCCGGATATCTTCGGAAGTACTCAGAATTTTACAACTTTCTAAACGGCATGTTGTTAGGCACCTAAATGCGCAACTTTGTCATAATTTAACCGACTTCGTATCTCTTTCGGTTTCCGAGATCCCCATGCATGCACTCGAATCTGTGGCACCCTGTATATTAAAATTTGCCTGGTCTGCCCAGTTATTAATAATTTTGATCCTTTAAAAGAATGTACTAAATTATTAAATGAAATAAAAGTATCTAAATGTAAACCTTATTTCTTTTTAATAATCCACAGAAATACACAAATATTGTGGAAATCATCTAAAAGATAGTTAAGATTGCCTTACTTTTCTCACTGCTATTTCCTTTGAAATTTTCATTTTCTATTATTCATAATTGATATATTATTATTTATTCGGTTGCCTAACGTTACGTCTCATAAGAAGCACCTAATTTAAATATAAGAAATACTTACCTAAAGTAAAAAATGCCGGGTATGTTACCCTTGGATCTGCAAGACAAAACGATACAACCTCTAGTCATTTTGCACCAAAAACGGTACTCTGGCTCTCATAAAAGTATAATGTGTTGCCTTACTACACACTGATTTATCAGTGTGTAAGTAAGCAACAGGTTAAATTATTTCGTGGAATTTTGTTACTGCGCAGAATCGGCGGAGCCAACTCTGACAGTTATTTTTATACTGGGCTGGACATTTTTTGATCGAATGGGCCATAGCATTGGGCTTCCATACACCTTTAAACTTCCTTGGTGTTAACTCGTTTTTAAGATATTTAGGAAAAACAAATATTTTATGAAATTCTAGACGCTCTCTACCAGCTAAACGAAGCAATTTCGGATATCTGAGTTGACTTAAATTAACCTGTTTTGACGTTAGAAGTCCATGTTAAAAGTGTATAAACATATTTTTCCAAAATCATGTATTTAGTCAGACCAAAAGTATTAATAGTTTTAAAATTTCTGTTCTGTGAAAATAAAACTGGTCCATCTATATTATTTAACTGAGTTACTATTTTTTTAGGTTGTTTAATTTTATTCCCAGTCATTTTATGATATTCTGTTTTAAAAAGAAGTAACTTATTAAACGTCTTCTATGATAATTTACTTACCCAGCACTGCTGGTACTCCTGAATTGGCCAAGAATTGAGCATATTTTGGAATTACCTCGGTAACAATTGAACTGGCATATAAGAAAAATTAAATATAAATGTGTGTAAGTTTAATTTTATTTGTTTTAAATTTATTATATTTAAATATTATATTTAATAATAATAAAAATATTATTACCTTATTGTTATATAAAACTATACATCTTTTCGACAAAACAGAATAAAATAAAATTATAATAATAAAAGAGAATAATCATAAATTATATGATATTACGAGGAAAAAAGATAATATAATGGTTCAATGCAATACATCTTCTTTAAATCATCTTTAAAGTATTTAGACAATACATAATAAGTCTTTCTAACAATAAGTTTTTGACGGAAATTTTTAACTTTTGCGAACCACCTATATTTTTAAAACTAGCAGGTAAAGATTTTTTTTTTTAAAGTTATAAATTAAACATTATTTTTATTAAAGTTAAAGTTAATAATTTTGTTTAGTATTTTGCAAAAAATTCTTAGTATTATTAAACCAATATTTTTTGAGATGGGAGCTAGCTAAGCTCAGTCGCAGTAGGTTCAGATATGATCATCATTCAGGTACGGCAGGTAAAACAAAATAATAATTCTAAAGTACTTTAATAAGTACAAAGTAATATATATATATATATATATATATATATATATATATATATATATATATATATATATATATATATAACCGTAACCGTAATCTAGCGGGATTAAGGTCATAGGCACTTTTTAAGAACCATTTTTTCTATTGCTGGAAATATAATGAGCTCTCAAATACTGTTGGTAAAGCTAACTCTTATACGGTGATAGTGTCAAAGTCGAACTTTTGATACTAGCTCTATACACCTATAAACTTACTTTTAATATAAGGAACTAGATTTGCTAATTTTCTTTTTATTTTTACAGAACCCGATTATCCCTTAAAAATATACCAAAAAAAGAACCCAAAAATATTTATATACCTACTAATTTTTAATAGTGTAAAAAATTGATATTTTTTTGCACTTCACATTTAATCTTTAACAAATGAAAATAGACATTTTATTATAATTATTAATTACAGTCAATATGTTTATTCAATTATGTAATTGAAATTACTATTTTATATTAATAATAAGATAATGGATGATAAGCATATTTAATGAAATGAAAATAAGTGCAACAAATGCGTATGCTTGTCCTGGAGATAAGATTTTGCTGTCTGCCGGCTTGTTATAACCGCAAGAATGGTCTGCCCCAATAAATATAATGTTCTGATGTTGTAATAAACAACAAATAAGTATACAAAATTAATAAAATACTTTTGAAATTTATTTATTTTATTGTTTTTAAAACTGTCTGCCATAACGTCATAACCGCTGGAGTGGTTTGCCGTTTTCATTTTTGAATTATTATAATAGTTTATTTTAACATATCCAAACGGCAGCTTTGATAAAACACTTCTGAAGTTAATTAAATTTTCTTACCTGTCGCACCTGATTGACTTTGAACCTACCGCGACCGAGCTGAGCTAACTCACATCTAATGAACAGTAGGTATAGGAGAATCACTGAACAAAATTACATTTCAGACTATTATATATCATGACATTTTATTAAGTAATCAATTAATAGATCAAACGAACTTACCTGTAAGTGATGTTCGATCATAATTATATGAAGGCCTCGTCGAAGTAAATAAGATGAGGTAGTACCTCTCTTCTTGCATCAAACCACACGTTCAAAGAAAGGGCAGTAAAATTCCTGCCTGCTCACCCTGAACCCTTCATACCCATGGTCCGTAAGCTCGGTTTCATTCTGTTTAAAGATATGTTTGTTGCATACCTTAAGGATGGGAAATAGGGTGGGACTATTCGACGAGGCCTTCATATAATTATGATCGAACATCACTTACAGGTAAGTTCGTTTGATCTATTAATTATATTTCGGCCTCGTCTTTGTAAAAAGATGAGGTAGTTGTTTAAAGAATAATATGCAACAATCATTATTTTGTGATTTATTAACGAACAACAACAAAAACATAATGGCTTTTATAATACTTTATAGTAATAACCCTTATATTCCTAATAACTAATTATATTAAGTATTAATTTAATGTTTTTATAACAACCGGTATATATTTTTTAACATTAATACTGCAAATAATAACACCGAATTAAATGATAAGAGTGTAATAGCAGGACTTAGAATGGTGTGAGAGAAATTATTTTTTTAGCTAATGGCCTTTGATAAAAATTGGCAAACGTTTTAGAATTTTTCTTCCAACCCGCTGCACGTCGAATAATATCAAACTTACGCCCTGGGGCTGCAGCTGAAGTTGAAGCGTGCCTAGTACTGTGCGGCTGTAAACACAGATGTATCAACCCCGCTTTTCTTTAGGATATTTTTAACCATCGACTAATAGATTGTGAGGTAGCATCAGGTATGGTTTTTATATGTGATGACAGTTTTAGAGAGTCCGGCCGGATTTTCTTTGTTACTTTTAAATAATAAATCATGGTTGTAGCAACACAAATATTTAAATTGTCTTTAAAAACGGTAATATTAAAGTTGGTTGCATTCTATTTAAGCCGATGTTTAATTCTTTTGGGGATTTTATTGTTATCTCGTTTTCTAAATATTTATATTAATTAGTTCGATACTAGATATGGTTTAAAACCCTTTGGCCGGTTGTTAGGGCTAATAGAACGGATAATTTTTCAGAAAGATCTTTTAAATTTAAATTATTATTTGTTGCCAGATTATTGTTTATGTAATTAAGAACTATTGCTGGGTCCCAAGTTATATTATATTTCGAAGATTCGGCCTAAGATTATAAACCCTTTAAAGAACCTTTTACCCGATGGTCATTAGCTAAATCGGGAGTTGAAATCTGAGCAAGAGCTGATCTATAGCTATTCAGAGTGCCGTAGGGGGCGCTTTATCGAACTGATTGGACAAAAACTTGCACTATAGGAACTGATACATTAAATGGATTTATTTGTTTATTCTTACAAAATATCCACCATAATTTTAACCCTGTATTATATTGCTTGGTGGTTTTGTTGGAATAGAAGCCATACATATGTTGGTGGAGATTCTGGAACATTTCTTTGAGTTAGTGCTTTGAGGATAAAATCCTGCCACGGGTAATGTTCCTCCAAAGAGGATGTGGGTTCTGTTAAAGGAAGAAAGAAGATTTTTTGTTGGTTTAAAAATATTGGCTTGTTTATTAACAGGATGAAAAAAACAGGGAACTGGTTGGGGCCAGTCGGGAACCACAACATACCTTCAGCTTTGTCTTCTTAATTTTTGTAATGCGCAAAATTATGCTAAATGGGGAAATGCATAAATTTAAGATTTTTCCAGTTGAGTAAAGCGTCTACTGCGCAAGAGCCTGATCTAAACCAGGAGACATATAATTTACATTTGTGTTGGTTTGCTAAAAAAGATCTATTTTGGGAAAAAAATTTAAAATGGTGGCAGATTTTTTGAAAAGCAATATAATTTAATTCCCACTTGTTTCTGTTCAGCAACCTTGATTCCCGATCAGTTTCAAAGATATCTGAAGATTTAATATATGTTGCGAAAATAAAAATATTTTGTTTTTTGCACCATTGCATATTCCCTCGCTAGGGAATTAAGTTTTGGGTGTTGGAACTACCCATTTTGTTTAGTAAGCAAGTCTGTAGTATTATCACTTGCAAAAATATTAATATTTGACTTTTGTTTTGCAAAGCACAAACCAAAAAACAAAGCTAAAAGTTCAGATAGTTGATGTGAAAATTAATCTCTAGATTTGTCCAAAGACCATGTGATATTTCGCCATTGCTGTAGATACCCCACCCCGTAGAGGAGGCATGGAGAAATTTCCATGTTAAAATTTAATGACCTTATCTGTTGTAGCATGAGTTATAATGAGTTAGCCACCAACTAAAATCATTTTTTAAATTTTCAGAAATGAGCATTTTTGTGTGTAATTTCCACTTGACTTTTAAAGTGCTAAAAATTTTTTCTTTCAAAATTTTATATAACCAACCATATTTTATTGCAGGACAACAAGCTGTTAAGGTGCCTATAAATTGAGAAAAATTCTTATTTTTACATGATTTAAGAGATTTATATTTTTCTCATTTTTATTAACTTTGTCTGTTTTTTTCTGAAGTGTAACAGTCATATTCTAGAATTATATTGAAAGCCTAAGATTTACATTGTTTAGATGGAAAAGCTACTTTTCGGGAGTTGATTATAAACCTAAAATTCTAAAAGAGAAATTGTTGCAAAAATGTTATTTTGACACTCTTGAAAAGATTTTCCCAATAATAATGTATCGTCAAGGTAAATAACTGACGCAAAGTTATTCTTAAATGTTCTACAACCGGTTTCATTACTTTAGTAAAGATTTGAGGGGCACAATTAAGGCCAAAAGGAAGGCAGGTACATTGGTAAATTTTTTTTTTTAAATTTAAATCTTAAAAACTTTTTGATGAGATTTATGAATTGAACTAGGTTATATGCATCTTTAGATCTATGGTTGCCATAAAGCAATTATCTGAAATGATTTTTTTACAATTTTGTGGTCTTCTATTTTAAAATGGCTACATTTAACATATTTATTAAGACCTTTTAAATTTATGATTAACTCATAGATCCATCAGGTTTCTGTCAAAAAAATATTAGAAAATATTGATTTTTACAGGGCTGGACTATTTTAAAGCCCCTGACTGAGTGAGTTTTTGATTGCTTTTAAAATTTCTGTGGCTTCAGTAGGCGACCATTTTTGGCTTTTTGGTATGATTTTTTGCTTAGGTCTTTTTATAAAAAGGAATTTTAAAACCTCGGATACATGACAAAATATATGGGTTATTAGTTATTTGACACCAATTTTTGTAATAATATTTTAGCTTGACCACATATTTACCCATCCTTGACTTTAGTTTCGGCGACGTTCTACATTCATTTTGTAGGAGCGTGGTTTTTCCCCTTGTCTCCGGTCCTGAGAACTTCGTCTGTTCACAGACTGAGGGGATTGTATGTCGTTTTTGGTCCGCCTGATATCCCCCTAGTGGCGTCGAGGCAGACTCTTCAAGTTTAAAGGGAATTTCTTTGTTGGTGCTGTGGCTGGTTAATGGTGACTGCTTTACAGGTAGCAAAGCTTTAATGGAGCGTTCCATATTTTTGGAGGCTTCAACAATTTTTTCGACATCTGCGCCGAATAGGAATTCACCTGATGAGCAAGTTTTCAGAGCCTCTTTAACACTTTTGTCCAGGTTGTATGAAATAAGTTCTTTACGGACAATGTCTCCATGTTAAAATGTCAGTTAGTAGTCGGCCAGCATCACATAGTGGTTGGAGGAATGGCTGGTCCCCCTTTCCTGTATTTAAAATTTGCGTGATTGCTGTCCCTAAGGCAGCTATGCTGGTTCCGACTTGTAGCTGAACTTTGCTTAGGCGGTCGTCTCTTTATTAACTGATTCGGATACTGCCATAATTATTCCGTTTAGTTTAGGTGGCAAAAGCAGTGGACGTTTTCTGGCGAAGGATATTTTTTAATAAGAGCAGTTCTTCTTCCTCATCTAGTCCATTCTCAATAATACTTGTCCAGGTTGTTGCCATATGTTCTTAGGCCGGGACCCCAACGTGTTTTTATCTGGGATACATTTTCACCAAATAGGGTTAGAGGGCAACTAGTGCAGTCTCATTATTGTTGATTTGTTCTGAGACAAAGAAAAATAAGAAAATGTAATTTTTATTAATTTATTTATTTAAAATAGGATGACAAAACCAGTCTTAAACCAATGCTGAAAATGTGGGTATTGTATTCAAGACAATACAGTTGCCATAACGGTTTAGAGATATTTTAAATTGTGTTCACAAACAATTTATAATCTCTTTGTAAAGTTGAACCCATGTACCTGGATACTGTGTTCACAAACAGTAGGTACGGGTAAAACTGGCCAATATAAACCCACCTACTATGTTCACAAATAGTATGGTAGAAATACTGTGTTCACAAACATATATTAGGTACTGTATTCACAAACAGTACGGACAAAATAGTAGGTAGCGATTATACCGTACTATTTATTTCTCTGGCCGTAAATTTCAATCTAATAAATTATAAAATGTTTGTTTTTTCCTTTACCTTCAGAAATTAAATCTAAAGTACCACTATTATAGGCCAGATCACTTTCCATCTTGCTTTCGCTGGTGGTTTTTCTATCCTTCTAATACGCCTTTGATTGGTACGTAAAGGGCTTCTCGATCGAGACCGAGCGGGTGAAGATTGCGGAGAAGTGAAAGAGGAGGGCGAGGAACACGGAAAGTGCACGACGATTTCTCGAACGGGACCGCCTTTGTTTGTAAATGAATTATCGATTTTTTGGGTATGTCGATTTGTTTTTGTTTTTGCCTCTAATTGTTTAAAGGACTCTTTAATTTTTCAAGATCTCTTCTAGATCTTTATAAGACCTCTTCCTTCTCGGCATTCTTGCGAAAATTTCTCGATACACGTAAATCACAAAAGAAAACGTCGAACGAACGCGATGCGTACAGTTTGACACGCGAAAAAGAATGAAACCGAGCTTACCGACCATGGGTATGAATGGGTCTGGGGTGAGCAGGCAGGAATTTTACTGCCCTTTTTTGAACGCGTGTGGTTTGATGCAAGAAGAGAGGTACTACACTCATCTTATTTACAAAGACGAGGCCGAAATATAATTTAATATTGGTCAATCAATAAAAATAAACTTACAAATCTTTGTTGAATACATTTAGTACCGGTGCTATAAGTCCTCTGAAAGTAAAGGTGGCCTAAAAAAAACTCACATAAATATTTCAATCCTAAAAACGCTCCTTTGGGAAATTCTACGGGACCAGAAAATGAAAAGGGGTGCCTGACAAGGAAAATATTAATAACATTTTGAGGTTCTATTTGGTTTTTAGTTACACCTAATTCACTTATATAAAGTAAGTTTGGGACAGTCTATGTAAGATTTTTGATTTGGCAAGCTGTGAATTAAGATTTATCTATAGTTGTAGCTCAAATAATTTTGTTTAGCTTATATATGTCTTGCTCGGCCAGCTATAGTGTTGCAGCGAGAAGGGATCAGACAAGAGAACCCATATTTTCATGAACTTTATTAAAAATGACTCTTTCGTCTCGGCGCGAGAATGCTCTTATCCCTTCCGCCTCGTCTCGTTTCTCTGGTAATCAATATATAAAGGGTCAGGGGAAAAAAGCAGGTAAGAGTTTTTAAAAACTAAAAACACATTTTAACGTGTGAGATACCTGCTTTTGTTCCCTTATGGTAAAACTTTGATGCGGTATATCTTTGGACTAATCTGTTTTTCTTCCAGTTTAGAAGCTTTTAAAGATACTTACGCTCATTCTGAGCCAAATGTAAGCACTATCTAAAACACTGTATAAATCCTAAATTATGATTTATACATGGTTTCCCTAAGTTAATGGACAATATTTCTGGGGTCTATTGTACTTACTAAAATATAAAAAAAAGGTTATATAAACATGATTCGAAAATTGTACCCCAAGATGGCTGGAGCCCCCAAAGTATAAGCCCCAAAGTGACATTTTCGCGAAATAGACCTGGAGCCGAGAGGGTTGTTGCATGGGCCCCACGCCGAGGCTTTGGGGGCTGATAGACAACATCATTCCCCACTTTGACTTCCCGGTATGGCATCTCTAAAGTGTAGCTTTTAGAAGGGGTGAATTTTCAAACGTGTAAGTAATAAACATGCCCTTGGATCATAGGCCCACTTTGATTATTGATTTATGTCGTCAAGAAGGTCGCCAAAGTCCGCGAACCCAATATGCCATACCAATATGGCGTCACTTAAGGTCCGCCATACTGACCGAAAGGTGTAATTTTTCCACTGTAGAAATGGACCATGGGCCCCACGCTGTTGCTTTGTGATTATTGTTAACAATGAACTGTAGAACAAAGAATTCAAAACGCCAAACCTCTAGGACGTCGCCAAGTGACCGCCATAATGGGGCGTTCATTGCTAAAATGACATGTTTGCCCCCTTTGTCCACGATATTGCTATCAAATTAAAAAAAAAATAGAATGGGACAACTTTAATATCATCTAATTATTTTATTATACCTATTAGATTGACATTTTTTCATTGTTATTTAACCTAATTATCTAACGTGGTCGAAAACTTTAATCTGACAAATTTTATATGCAATAAAAATATTACTTTAAAATAACTTTAGTCTTTTAAAAGGTAATCATCTAAAACTATATTCGGCCATTGGCATTGGCCCAACTGTCTTTCAGAAAATTGACGTACACTTATTGTTAAAAACTTATAAGGCAAAAAAATATAACCAGAGTAGGTAAGTACTCTTTTAGTTGTTAACTCATTTTCTCAGTTGATTGGCATTTTAGTCTCTAATCTGTCCAATATATCAAACCTATTTAATTACAAGCTCATTACCTGCAGTGTCAAGGTCACCACTAAAATTTACTTTTAGTTGCTGTATTTAATCAAGCAATCGATTAATCCTGATACAACAATAATTGATTAATATATAGGTAATAAAACAAAAAAAAATATGTTATACGTACCATGTTTGTTTCTTAATTATTGCAGACCTAGATTTAAACAAATTAGGTAAAAACAAAATTACCAAGTGGTATTGATATCAGTTAATAATATTTCATAGTATTAATGTAATTCAAATACTGATAAGAAAAGATTACTATGAATATTATAAATTAAAAAAGTGAGTTTTGTTCTCAAAAATTTTTATGTTTTTAACAAAAATATATTTGTTTTTAAATCCTTATATAAGGATGGTATCTATTATTTGTTTATTTTTGATTTAAAAAAATACCCAGTAAGTAACCACGATTTCTAATTTTATTACTAATGCTAAAAATATATATATGTATGTATATTGATCATTGCTAATGAAATACATTTATTGTTCAGGTGTGTTTCTCAATCCAATATGAACAGATTATACAATAACAATGTCATATATTGTTTCCAAATCTTTATCATACCAAAAACTCTTAGCTAAAATATGGGCTAAGTTCCTATCCAAAAATCTCGCCCTCTTATGGCGGGTTGCACAAAAGTTAACAACGGCTTAGAATGTTTAACAAAAGGTTATGTCAGTGTTATTTAATAGTTTAAGTAGGCAACCCGACAAAATTTGACATTTCGTTAAACGTTGCTGCCAATTCTACGCTTGATCCTCCTATTAATCTTCCTCTTCCAACAGTGGTCCCTGTTTCTCATAAAATGTCCGATATAATTTTTAAAGTCAAACAGATCAAGCGTATTCTTTCTTCTCTTAATACTAAAAATCGTCTGGGCTGGATGGCATACCAGCAATCGTCTTAAAAATGCGCTCCCGAACTTGCACCCATCTTAACTCGCCTCTTTCGAATCTCTTACGACACGGCATTTTCCTGAAGAGTTGGAAAGCTGCACGTGTGCAACCTGTCCCCAAAAAGGATCCAAAAGTCTCCTTCTAACTATAGACCTATATCTCTTCTTTCAGTTGTTTGCAAGGTAATGGAAAAATTCATTAATTCCCAAATCTTAAAGTATCTGAAAACATAAGATCTTACATGATAGACAATATGGATTCCGTCACAGTAGATCCACAGCTGATCTTCTTTCCTTTGTCTCGCATAACTGGAACAAGTCCCTTGAGTTCTTGGTGAATCCCAGGTCGTTGTTCTTGACATATCCAAAGCTTTCGATCAGGTCTGGCATGATGGGCTTCTTAACAAACTTCCTTCTTACGGTCTTCCACCTAAGCTTTGCTCTTGGCTTTCCAGTTTCCTTTCTAATCGACGTATATCAGTTAGTGTAGATGGTCATTCCTCCAGCTTTACCAAATAAATGGTGGGGTGTCCCAGGGCTCAGTGCTGGCACCCACGCTGTTTCTTCTACACATTAACGATCTTTCTCTTCCACAATCAATCCCAT